>CAJFDF010003393.1:4489-19064 GCA_904067115.1 Aegilops sharonensis | reverse complement strand
ATCGACCGACTCCTGCCTGCATCTAGAGTATTAAGTTCATAAGAACAGAGTAACGCATTAAGCAAGATAACATGATGTAGAGGGATAAACTCATGCAATATGATATAAACCCCATCTTGTTATCCTCGATGGCAACAATACAATACGTGCCTTGCAACCCTTTCTATCACTGGGTAAGGACACCGCAAGATTGAACCCAAAGCTAAGCACTTCTCCCATGGCAAGAAAGATCAATCTAGTAGGCCAAACCAAACCGATAATTCGAAGAGACTTGCAAAGATAACTCAATCATACATAAAAGAATTCAGAGAAGATTCAAATATTATTCATAGATAAACTTGACCATGAACCCGCAATTCATAGGATCTCGACAAACACACGGCAAAAAGAGTTTACATCAAATAGATCTCCACAAGAGAGGGGGAGAACATTGTATTGAGATCCAAAAAGAGAGAAGAAGCCATCTAGCTAATAACTATGGACCCGTAGGTCTGTGGTAAACTACTCACAACTTATCGGAGGGGCAAGGATGTTGATGTAGAGGCCCTCCGTGCTTGATTCCCCCTCCAGCAGAACACCGGCGAAGGCTCCAAGATGGGATCTTGCGGATACAGTAGGTTACGGTGGTGGAAATTGTGTTTCGTCTCGCCCCTGGATGTTTTCGGGGTACGCAGGTATATATAGGAGGAAGAAGTACGTCAGTGGACGCCCGAGGGGCCCATGAGACAGTGGGGCGCGACCTCCTATCTCGTTGGAGCCTCGGCTGCTTCTTGACTTGCACTCCAAGTCCTTTGGATCACGTTCGTTCCAAAAATCAAGCTCCCGAAGGTTTCATTCCGTTTGGACTCCGTTTGATATCCTTTTCTTCGAAATACTGAAATAGGCACAAAAACAACAATATGGGCTGGGCCTCCGGTTAGTAGGTTAGTCCCAAAAATGATATAAATGTGTAAAATAAAGCCCATAAACATCCAAAAGAGGTAATATAATAGCATGGAACAATAAAAAATTATAGATACGTTGGAGATGTATCAAGCATCCCCAAGCTTAATTCCTGCTCGTCCTGGAGTAGGTAAATGATAAAAAGAAATTTTTGATGTGGAATGCTACCTAGCATAATTATCAATGTAGTTTTCTTTATTATGGCATGAATGTTCAGATCCAAATGATTCAAAATAAAAGTTCACATTAACATGAAAATGGTGATACTTCAAGCATACTAATCAAAGTAATCATGTCTTCTCAAAATAACATGGCCAAAGAAAGTTATCCCTACAAAGTCATATAGTCTGGCTAAGCTCTATATTCATCGCACAAAGTATTTAATCATGCACAACCCCGATTACAAGCCAAGCAATTGTTTCATACTTTAATAATCTCAAACTCTTTCAACTTTCACGCAATACATGAGCGTGAGCCATGGACATAGCACTATATGTGGAATAGAATGGTGGTTGTGGAGAAGACAAAAAGGAGAAGATAGTCTCACATCAACTAGGCGTATCAACGGGCTATGGAGATGCCCATTAATAGATATCAATGTGCGTGAGTAGGTGAGGGAGTCCTGGATTAGGGGGTGTAACCTTTGGCCGGACTCCTAGACTATGAAGATACAAGATTGAAGACTTTGTCCCGTGTCCGGATGGGACTTTCCTTGGCGTGGAAGGCAAGCTTGGTGATACGGATATGTAGATCTCCTCCCATTATAACTGACTCTGTGTAACCCTAGCCCTCTCCGGTGTCTATATAAACCGGAGGGTTTTAGTCCGTAGGACGAACAACAATCATACCATAGGCTAGCTTTTAGGGTTTAGCCTCTCTGATCTCGTGGTAGATCTACTCTTGTACTACCCATATCATCAATATTAATCAAGCAGGAGTAGGGTTTTACCTCCATCGAGAGGGCCCGAACCTGGGTAAAAACATCGTGTCCCTTGTCTCCTGTTACCATCCGCCTAGACGCACAGTTCGGGACCCCTACCCAAGATCCACCGGTTTTGACACCGACATTGGTGCTTTCATTGAGAGTTCCTCTGTGTCGACATCTTTAGGCCCGATGGCTCCTTCGATCATCAACAACGATGCGGTCCAGGGTGAGACTTTTCTCCCCGGACAGATCTTCATATTCGGCGGCTTTGCACTGCGGGCCAATTCGCTTGGCCATCTGGAGCAGATCGAAAGCTACATCCCTGACCATCAGGTCAGATTTGGAAGTTTGAACTACACGGCTGACGTCCGCGGAGACTTGATCTTCGACTGGTTCGAGCCACAGCCGAGCGCGCCGCACTGTCACGATGGGCATGATCTAGCTCTGCCGCCGAACAGTGCCCTGGAGGCCGCACCCGTGTCCGCTCGGACCCCTAGCTCGGAGCCGACTGTGCCAATCGAGGACGGGTGGCTGGACACCGCCTCGGGGGCTGCAATCTCTACGGCGATCGAGCCGAACACCTGCCTTGTCCTCTGTGAAGCTCGCGACTCCAAGGTGCTGGACTCCTCTCCGGAGTCCGAACCTTCTGTGCCCCTACCGATCGAATCCGATTGGGCGCCGATCATGGAGTTCGCCGCCGCGGACATCTTTCAGCACTCGCCCTTCGGCGACATTCTGAATTCACTAAAGTCTCTCTCTTTATCAGGAGAGCCCAGGCCGGACTATGGTCAACAAGGTTGGGATGCGGATGATGAAGAAATTCAAAACCCACCCACCACCCACTTCGTAGCCACTGTCGATGATTTAACCGACATGCTCGACTTCGAATCCAAAGACATCGACGGTATGGACGACGATGTAGGAGACGAACAGGAACCAGCGCCTATAGGGCACTGGACAACCAACTCATCTCATGATGTATACACGGTGGACACACCTAAAAGAAACGACGGCGAGGAACAAAGGGACGCAACGAGGGATTGTTCCCTCGAAAAGCAGTCAAAGCGGCGGCGTAAGCGCCACTTGAAACCCCACCTCGACAGAGACAGCAGCCATACAGACCCAGCCACAGAGCACGGCGAACCGGCGGACGATGAACATGCCATCGAGAAACCATCCGAACATGGCAACTTGGATAAACAAACCGAACAACCCGTCCCCGGCGAAGATAACAGTCCGGACGACCTCATGCCGGACAAGTTGCTGGAGTAGAAGAACCTCCACAAAAGGCTCGTCGCCACTGCGCGTAGCCTGAAAAAGCAGAAGTGGAAGCTCAAAACAGCGGAAGATGCACTCAGAATTAGATGGAGCAAAGTACTCAACACCGCAGACAAGTACGGCGACAGTCGCCACACAAAGAGCTATCCGAAGTGAAAATTACTGCCGGAATTTGATGAGGAGGCATTAGAGCCCCCGCAATCAAAAAATAAGGAAGCCACCCGGTCGGATAAACAACCCCATGGCCAACATAGAGCGGCAAATGGCGCCGCACACAAGCCGGCACGCGATCCGCACAAGGATTCAAATCAAAAAGATGGCCCTGCCAGATCTATCTACGAGCCAAGAAAGCAAGCTCTAGTAAGCAATGCAACGCAACAAGTATCCGAACATCACGGCACACCCAAATATAGGGGTGCCGCACACCCCCTATGTTTCACCGATGAGGTGGTGGACCATGAATTTCCAGCGGGATTCAAGCCCGTAAACATAGAGGCATACGACGGAACAACAGACCTGTCAGGACCCTGATTCCAAGTCACATCGATCTAGCCGGTAACACCTCATATCACTTTGCGGCCTCACGCACGGTATTCCCACGGGTGTCGCCTTACCATGGCCCGGGACCGTTTGCGGCTTTTGGCTCACGTATATGATAGTGTCGCTAGCATCCATATGACAGAGAACCCGGGCCGACATGGCTAGTCGTGAACCCAAAGCGGCACTAACCCATGGGGACAGGCATACATGAATCACATCGAGCATGTCGGTCATCAACGTATGAATCCGGGCTGTAGCACTAGGCTAACGGGACTCCGGGAACCCGGGCTGTAGCAGGCTAGAAAGGACTCCGGATGTTACCGCGTGACATTTCCCCGAAGGGACAGACACAGGAATGAAGTGAAACACATGCCGGCCAGTCAAGTGTCCAGAGCAGTAGTGCTGGGCTAGCAGGACTCCGGTGAACCGGGCTGTAGCGGACTACTATCGCTCAGGAAGCACTAGACTACATTTCCCCATATGAGAGGCTGCCGAGGATAAACAACTAGGTTGTGGGATCCCACACATACCAAGCATTTCAAACATACACACAATATGCTCAATATGTGTAAATACAACATGGCATCACAACATAACTCCACGACTCAAATATTTATTCATTAGGCTCCGAGGAGCGAGATATTACAAACATGGGTCTCATGACCCAACATTCAGAGCATACCAGTCAAAGCACAAGCGGAAGCTTAACATGTCTGAGTACAGACATCTACAAATGAAAAAGGCTGAGTAGCCTGACTATCTACCAGATCCTGCCGAGGGCACAAGATCGTAGCTAAGGTAACAAGCTAAACGTCGAAGTCCACACGGAACTACTAGCGAGACTGACATCTCTCTGCAAAAACATAAAATAGACAAACGTGAGTACAAGTGTACTCAGCAAGACTTACATCAGAACTAACTACATATGCATCATTATCAACAAAAGGGGGTGGTGGAGTTTAACTGCAGCAAGCCAGCTTTGACTCGGTGGCTATCCTGAACTACGATTGCAAGTAACTCTTTTTAGGTGGCGCACACGAGTCCACATATTCACCATATCAATACACCACTATGGATCCGCTTCCGTCTCCCTACGAGAACGCCATCCATAGCACTCACGCTTATCTTGCACATTTTAGAGTATCCACTTTCACTTGTCTATGAACTGTTATAGGCAACCCAGAAGTCCTTTACCGCGGACACGGCTATTCGAATAGATAATGTTAACCCTGCAGGGGTGTACTTCTTCACACACGCTCTCGCCACTTACCACCATGTACACGTCGTGTATCTCGGCAACCTTCAAGCGGAAGCCTGGCGAGGGAGTCGGCCACGACCTGACTAACCACACAAGTCTCTCATCCAGGTTTATCGCCTATTCGGGTTCCATCCGCAAGGAGATCCGGCCGGGGTGTCGCTCACGGCCCCAAACGATGTGTGCAGGGTTCCTGAGACACCAAACGGGCGCTCGGTACACCGGGACACGGTGTATCTACTGCATCATAGCCCACCCCTAGGGTCAGCGCTATGCACGGCCTCCAAAACATATCCTACAAACACCAGAAACTAGTTGCAACTCCTGGACAAAAATCGAGTTGATTAATAAGTCGAGAGAGCTTGGAGTGCCCGGAGCCCAATGTGTGGTAGTAACTGTTTCATGGATCACAAACACAGAACTCAGTTCCTGAGGACGGCTGCAATGAGACAACCCACCATGTACTCCTACATGGCCTCTCACCGCTACCTTTACCAAATCGTGTTCACACACTTAGCTCACACACAGTAGGACATGTTCACACACCTCTGATTCATCCTCGATGAATCAGACCTGACTCAACTCTAAGCGAGGCATGACAAACAAGCATGAATGAGTAGGCACAACAGGGCTCAAACAACTCCTACTCATGCTAGTGCGTTTCATCTATTTACTATGGAATGACAGGTCATGCAGAGGATAAAGGGGTTCAGCTACTGCAGTAAGTAACAGATGAATCGTTGTTGTCCTAATGCAGTAAAAGAGAGCAGGAGCGAGAGAGTCGGATTATATTGGAATGAACAAGGGGATTTTGCTTGCCTGGCACTTCCGAAGATAATATAGCTCTTCATCAGTGTCATCGATCTCATCGTCGAAACCACGTCTATCGAGAGGCGAAAAACACCGGCAACAAAGAAAGAACACAATCAATGCAATGCAACAATATGATGCATGAGTGTGACATGGCAATATGTTGTGGTTCGAGCTAATGCAACTAGCAACCAGATTAAATGAAGTTGGTTTGAATCCAAGATTCAAATTCAAACTCCATATGTGGAAATTAAAATGCCATTTATATGATTTGTCCTAAACAGCAGCTATAATTTGTTCTAACATGCATGAAAATGATGCAGATGGATAGATTGGATTTTTCTGATCATTTTTCATATATAAATTATTTGATTTGGAGGTACGGTTAATTTACTATGAATTTTAGAAGTTTTGGCTATTTTCTGGAATTTCCTGTAAAAGAATAAATCCAGAAAAAGGTTAACTGCGTCAGCATGACGTCAGGGTGACGTCAGCAGGTCAACAGGCGGCCCAGGTCAAACTGACCAATGGGTCCTGCGTGTCAGTCACTAACCAAACTAACTGGGTTAGTTAGCGTTTTAACTTAAACTAACCTAGATTAATTAGGCGGGCTGGTCCCGCATGTCAGTGACCCAGGGGGAGGTCAAACCCCTGGTCAATTGGCCCAAACAGGCCGGCGGCTCGACGCCAGCAACGATAGGTGTGGCGGAGGGACTCGGGTTCGCTCTCCTGGTGCCCAAATGAGCGGCGGGGAGCACCCATGGGGAGCCGACGCTCGCCCGCATCCAGCGCGGCAAGCAGCAGCGGCTAGGGAGGCCGGAGCTCGTCGGAGGCGGCGGCCGGCGATCGGCGCAAGTGGCGCGGCGACTACGGTGCAAAGGTAAGAGAACATCGAGGGGGAGGAGGGGCAGCAGCTCACGGCGATCTTCTTGGAGTGGACGGCGAGCTCAGGGAGGGCCTGAGGCACTTGGGGCGTCGAGGGGGATCTCCGGCGATGACGGTCGGGGACGAGCTCGGTGAGGGAAGAGGGGGCTTCCGGTGCCACGTGGCTCGGCGGAGAGGGCTAGAGCGACGAGGCGGATCTTCTGGGCGCAGCGGCAGGGCGAGGGGTGGCCTGTGGCCGCGGGTACGGTGGCCGGTGGCGACGGTTCGCTCGGCCGTGAGAGAGAAAGCGAGGGAGAGGAGAGGAGAGGACTGGGCAGAGTGAGAGGGATTCCGGGGCGGCGCGTGGCGTTGTTTGGAGTCGCCCAGGCGTCCGCAGAAGCAGGAGGTGGCGAGGCGCGTGCTCGCGCGCGGCGGCCACACGCGCTGTCCTCCTGGCGGGAGGAAGACGACAGGGGAGGGGGACAGGTGGGCTGGGCTGGGCCTAGCAGGCTGGCTGTCTACTGGGCTGCTAGTGGGCTGCTAGGTAAGTTGCACAGGTAACCTCTCTCTCTCTCTCCTTTTATTTATGTTTTCTATTTTCTGTCTTTGTTTTATTTTTGGATTTAGTAAAATACTAAACCACTTTATAAAATCCTGAAATAAATTGTGGGCACTGTTGAAATGTTTTTCAGCAGCCCTCAACCATTTTCAGAATTATTTGGGCAATTAAAATATTTATAGTAATTAAATGCCCAAATGCAAATACTTCATGGATTAATTCAAAAATCCAGAATGGCCTAGAAAAATGTGCACCATTTTTGGCAGAGGTTCTGGACCAATTCAAAAATGATAAACTTTTCCAAAGGAATTTTGGGTTCATTGAAAATATTTTGAGGTTGAACCTATTTGGTTTATTCTGGTGCTAGGGTTTATCATCCCCATTTCATATTTCTTTCAAACTTTAAACATGATGCACACAAGAAGGGCTAGCCTAGTGCATACTAGAACTAGGGATGTGACAAGACCCTAGAGTCTGGATTGAGGATTATATCCTCCACATACACATGGCTAGAGGAGATGACCTCCACGCCATAAAATACTTACCCCTCAAGCTCAAAGGGCCAGCCCGGCATTGGCATAAAAGCCTTCCCGAAAACACCATTGGAAGTTGGGAAGAGCTCGAGGCTGCTTTTCGGGCAAATTTTCAAGGGACCTATATCCGACCTCCAGATGCAGACGATTTAAGTCATATAACTCAACAACCCAGAGAGTCAGCTCGGAAATTCTGGAACAGATTTCTTACTAAAAAGAACCAGATAGTCGACTGTCCGGACGCCGAAGCCTTAGCAGCTTTCAAACACAGCGTTCGAGACGAATGGCTCGCCAGGCACCTTGGCCAAGAAAAGCCAAGAACAAAGGCCGCATTAACAAGCCTCATGACCCGCTTTTGCGCAGGAGAGGATAGCTGGTTGGCAAGATGTAGTACCAGCGACCCAAGTACATCCGAAGTTAGGGATAGAAACGGGAAACCGCAACGCAGCAAGGACCAACGCCGGACCAAGGGAAACAGCCCGAAGAGCATGGCAGTCAACGCCGGATTCAAAAGCTCTCGGCGGAATCAGAAAAAGCTGCCCCTCAAGGATAACAGGGACGAGCTATCTAACCTAAACAAAATCTTGGACAAGGTATGCCAAATCCACAGTACTCCCAAGAAGCCTGCAAACCATACCCACAGAGATTTTTGGGTCTTCAAGCAATCCGGCAAACTCAACGCCGAATACAAGGGGCTCGACACACCAAGCGAGGACGATGACGAACCCCACAAGCAGAGCACCGAAAAACAAAAGAATTTCCCACAAGAAGTCAAAACAGTAAACTCACTTCACGTGACAAAGGGAAAAACAGAGTGGCGCCTATAGAGATACGCGCCATACGGCCTATCCCAGAGGAGTCCCGCCACTGGTTGTCAAAACCAATCACCTTCGACCATCAGGATTACTCTAGAAGTATCCGGAACACAGGCTGGACTGCCTTGATATTAGATCCGATAATTGACGGACTCCACTTTACACAAGTCCTAATGGACGGCGGCAGTGATCTAAACCTGCTATATCAGGACACAATCTGCAAAATGGGGATAGACCCAACAAAAAATCGCCATAGCAACACTTCCTTTCAAGGGGTAACGCCAGGCCCAGATGCCCATTGTACGGGTTCTCTACTGCTAGAAGTTATGTTCAGCTCCCCCGACAACTTCCGCCGCGAAAAGCGAACCTTCCACATCGCCCCATTTACAAGTAGCTATCAAGCACTACTGGGACGCGAAGCTTTCGCCCGCTTTAACGCAATACTGCATTATGCATCTCTTACGCTTAAAATGCCCGGTCCGCGAGGCATCATCTCATTAAAGGGAAATATCGAGTGTTCCTCGAGCGCGGAAGACTGTGCGGCTGCCGTGACAGCCACACACTAAACCGGCTTCACTAATTAAAGCACCTAAACAGGTCGTTCAGACCCCGGACATGGCTAGACGAGTCCGGCGTAAACATACAAGGGCTTACTAGCCGCATACCCCAGTACAAGGGGCTCCGCGCATGTACAACAAGAGACAATAAAGCTCAATTTTACCCATTTTTTGAATTATACTTTGTTTATTTAATATAACTTACATTTTCGCATGATCTTTTTCAACTAAGTTCCTCTCTTTTACAGATGAACACCGTGCTACACCCGTCCAAGATACGGCACAACGGAGACACAGGCGCAGACGTGCAGTAGGGACCCGTTCCAAGGATTCTTTTTAGATTAAGACCCTACGTAAACCTTTTTTACTGTCTCTTGTTGATACACATCCCCCGGTTTTTTGGTATAACCAAGGAGGAGGCTGGCGTCTTGGCATGTGGCCACGTTAGAATTTTGCGCGTACCTGGACACCAGGGGCTTATTACCAAGGGCGTCGTTCAACCCGTTTTCATAAAGACCGAATACCTTAGGGAGTGTTCGGCGTCGCGAGTTTGGCCTTATATGCATCAGCTCCGAATCATGTCTTTGGTCAAATGTTGGGTTTGCCCGGCTCCTGTGTTTTGCTGCCTTACGTTCCGCTCTATCGGCTAAGGCGGCACCAGGAGAACTACTGCGATTGTGCCCCGCTTCGGCCAGGCGAGCACCTCAGTAGGGAAAGACGAAAACTGACTGTTATGATATATCGTGAGACTGGTCAACCACTCGATGACCCACCGGAATCTTTAGGATTCCTCCGCATTAACGAAGGGCCGTTTCCCGGCCAGGCACATACGCGCCCCGAATTCGGGTGAGCGCGGTGCCCCTAGGGGCTATATAGTAGCCCCACTGTCAAACTCCTATGGCTAAGTGAAAGTGATAAAGCATTATAGTCCGGTTGCCTAGTTCACTGCGCTATCACCTCCTTAATAGGACCAAGATGTTGGATCAAGTGTGAAAATGCGCTTTCTGCGAACACCCCCGCATTATATGCGTGGGGGCTGAAGCCGAAGACTGCCATCTTTTAGGTTATATATACATATACATTAACGGCCGCACAGTTCTTGAAGGCACAAGTATAAAAAGCTTTTATATTCCCTCGAAACATTGTTTTACAATAATACATGTTATTCGAAGATAATATCCTTCGAGCACTACGTCTCTATTAAACGAGCGCCCTGCAGAACTTCCTGAAAATAGTGCTCGGCAGGTACTCGGCTCCCGTCCGAATATTGGGATGCGACAGCGATGGCCTTCATCTCCTCCTAGTATGTCTTGACACAGGCAAGAGCCATCCGCGCACCCTCTATGCACGCTGACCTCTTCATTGCATTGATATGCGACACCGCACCAAGGAACTGCTGCACCAAGCTAAAATAACTCTTCGGCTCGGGCCTTTCCGGCCACAGATGACTCACGACATACTTCATGGCGAGTCCGGATAACCTATTCAGCTCCGCCCATGCGGCCAACCGATCGGTTAATGGAAGTGGGCGCTCTGGATTGTAGAACTGCGACCAAAAAAGCTTTTCCACTTCGTGATCCTTTTGATCTCGGAAGTGTTCGGCCGCGTCCGCGGCACTTGCCGCCAAGTCCAGATAAGTGTCCGCCGCACTCCACAGCCGGTCCAACGGAGCATATTTAGGATCCCCGAACTTCATCCGCAGCATAAAGGGCTTTCTAGCCGCGATATCTCCGGCCTGACGTAGCTCCTCCTTCATGGCTCTCATCGTAGAGCGAGTATCCTTGGCCTCGGTAGTGGCCTTCTCCAGGTCCTTCTGTCCCGCCCGATCTTCTTTCACAAGAAGCTTGCAGCGGTCGGCAGCATTCTTCAACTTCACAGCTATCTCGGCCATTTCCTTCTTGCTTCGGCAGTGAGCAGCCTGTTCGGCTTTCAGCTCTTCAGCCACCTTTAAGGCACCCGCATCGCTTTTCCTGGCCTGCTCCTTGGCTCGGGCAAGTTCTGCCCGAAGGTTCTCCATGGCAGCGGCACCATCTGCATCAAGCACACATGTTGTAAGATACGGGCATCAAGCTCCTCTTACCAGGTGTCTTCGGAGAAATTACATACCTTGTGCCTCGTCAAGCCGCTTGTTGACAAGCGTGATGTCGGCATCTGCCACGTCAAGTTGCCGCTTTAGCTCGGCAAATCCATCAGTCCGGCTAGCCACCGGACACTTCGCCACCTAAATAGGAAGGGCGACATATTATACCTGGGATTATGATCCTCCACGCGCTGTCATTTTTGACAATGCACAGAGTCTCAGGGGCTACTATCTACACAGGGCGCATCTTATATATGCGGAACTGTCAAAAGGTACAACATTTTGTGTACCTCAAAACCTGTCAGTAAACTCCTGACGGCCTCGTACAACCCGCTCTCCGCGGATGAAATCCTTTCAATCACCGTACTCATCAACGCACGGTGTTCTTCTGAGATAGACGCTCTCCCGAGCAGATCCTTCAGCTCCTCCGACCGTGCACCGGACGGTGCCGAACTCGTCTGATGGCCTTTTTCGAAAGCTGGACACGGAGGACTTTGGGGGGCCATACGACTGCCTTCCGGCCCTGCCGGATCCAGAGAAACCCTCCGTGACGACACCTCAGGGTCGCCTGCCTCGCAAGGTGGTACGGCAGGGGGAGGCATTCTGCTCTCCATCATCTCCGGACGAAGATCCCCTGAAGATGAGCTCTGCTGAGAAGGGATGAGATCCGAACTACGAGGTAAAATTTTGGTTATCTTCCTCAGAAATAGAACAGGGATGTCTCTCATTTTAAAACTCCCCTCTCTACTTACGGATCGGTGGAGGGCTGATCCCCTTGGGGGCACAATGCGGCCGAGGCATCCCCTGGCGCAGGACCCTCTGACGAAGATTTCTTCCCCCGCTTTGAGACCATGGTCTCCGGGTCTTCAGAGGCGGTCCTCTTCTTCCCCTGGATAGAGGAATTCTCGATTCCTCCTTTCCTGACAGCCTCCTTCGGGGAGGCGGTAGCTTCCTCGTTCCTCCCTTCGCCTTCTTCCAAAGGCGCAACCCCCAGCATCCTGGTTAACATGGGATCCGGCATGGTCTCAAGGAGGGGGGCCGGACACCTGATTAGCTTTGCTTTTGCTATCCACTCATGTTAAAGGGACAACTCTTTTAAGGGCAATTTTATGATAAATATATGGATAGCGTGTCCGGGTACAGGGCTACTTACTTGAGTATCTGGGCGATTGCAGCTCAGACCTGCGTCCTCGATTGAGTCCGGACACATTGCTTGTGATCCGAAGAACAATTTGTACATCTCCATGGGCTTCGCGCCCGTAAAATGTTGGAGGGCTCGTGGTCCCTCCAGATTAAACTCCCACAGGCAGAGGGGGCGACGTTTGCAGGGCAGGGTGCGACGAATCAACATGACCTATGTCACTACGACCAGATTGATGTCTCTTTCTAGGAGATCTCGAATGCGGCCCTGCAACAAGGGCACGTCCTTGGACGGCCCCCAGTTAAACCCTTTATTGACCCATGACGCTAGCTGTGGTGGGGGACCCGAGCGAAAGGCAGGTGGCGCCACCCACTTGGTGCCCCTGGGAGCTGCGATATAAAACCACTCTCGTTGCCATAAGCTGAACTCCTCTTGAAAAGAGCCCTCGGGCCATGGAGCGTCAGCATTCTTGCTTATAACAGCACCTCCGCACTCCGCGTGCTGCCCCTCGATCATCTTCGGCTCTACTTTGAAGGTCTTAAGCCACAATCCAAAGTGAGGAGTAATACGGAGGAAGGCTTCGCACACGACAATGAACGATGAGATGTGGAGGATGGACTCCGGAGCCAAGTCGTGAAATTCCAGCCCATAATAAAACAGGAGCCCCCTCACGAAGGGGTCCGTCGGGAAGCCTAGCCCCCGAAGGAAATGAGACACGAACACCACGCTCTCGCCAGGCTTGGGAGTGGGAATAACCTGCCCTTGAGCAGGCAGCCTATGTGCGATTTCGCCGTTAGATACCTGACATCTCTTTGCTTTAACACGTCTTCTTCCGTAACGGAGGAAGGCATCCACCGGCCCTGCAGGTCGAAGGCGGACATCATCGAAGGTCCGAAGCGCCTGAATCTGGAGCTTTGGGTGTTGGAACTCGAGGCGAGAGGCGGATTCGATTGAGATTGAAAGAAAGGAGTAGAGCCTTGGTCTCTTTATAAAGGGGTTGAATACCAAGAGCCCTCCTCGTGACCGTTTGGGACTCGCCTTCGATTGAGGAGACATGCCAACGGGCACAATTGGGTTACCCACGCCCGTATTGATGAGAATCCTGGAATAAGGGGACACGATCTCTGCTTCGACAAGACGTGCCAAGGAAACCGCCTTGGGACAGTAAAAACGATTCGAATAAAGGCTTGGCCGTGGTGTGATGTCACGCTGCGGAATACGTCAGCAGATTGGATTTGTGTAAATATTATTCTCTCTACGGTGGTATGTGGAACTTATTTTGCAGAGCCGAACACTATCCTTGTGTTCAAAATCTTCTATGAAGTATTCGGAGGAGGAACCCGCCTTGCAATGCCGAAGACAATCTGCACACCGGACTCGTCGTCATTAAAGCCTGGTTCAGGGGCTACTGAGGGAGTCCTGGATTAGGGGGTGTCTGGATAGCCGGACTATAACCTTTGGCCGGACTCCTGGACTATGAAGATACAAGATTGAAGACTTCGTCCCGTGTCCGGATGGGACTTTCCTTGGCGTGGAAGGTAAGCTTGGCGATACGGATATGTAGATCTCCTCCCATTGTAACCGACTCTGTGTAACCCTAGCCCTCTCCGTTGTCTATATGAACCAGAGGGCTTTAGTCCGTAGGACGAACAACAATCATACCATAGGCTAGCTTTTAGGGTTTAGCCTCTTTGATCTCGTGGTAGATCTACTCTTGTACTACCCATATCATCAATATTAATCAAGTAGGAGTAGGGTTTACCTCCATCGAGAGGGCCCGAACCTGGGTAAAAACATCGTATCCCTTGTCTCATGTTACCATCCGCCTAGACGCACAGTTCGGGACCCCCTACCAGAGATCCGCCGGTTTTGACACCGACAGTAGGGATTGCCATGCAACAGATGCACTAGAGCTATAAGTATATGAAAGCTCAACAAAAGAAACTAAGTGGGTGTGCATCCAACTCGCTTGCTCACGAAGACCTAGGGCATTTTTGAGGAAGCCCATCATTGGAATATACAAGCCAAGTTCTATAATGAAAAATTCCCACTAGTAAATGAAATTGACAAAACGAGAGACTCTCTATTATGGAGATCATGGTGCTACTTTGAAGCACAAGTGTGGTAAAAGGATAGTAACATTGTCCCTTCTCTCTTTTTCTCTCATTTTTTTATTTGGGCCTTTTCTTTCTCTTTTTTTATGGCCTCTTTTTTTTCGTCCGGAGCCTCATCCCGACTTGTGGGGGAATCATAGTCTCCATCATCCTTTCCTCACT
>CAJFDF010003382.1:3946-14478 GCA_904067115.1 Aegilops sharonensis | reverse complement strand
CACAAGGAAATGCTTTCAAGGTGACATCCTTCTTGAGCTTGGATATTGTGGATCATACTTCATGTGTTGCTTGCACCATTTGCACGCATGTTCGAGATATTGCTTTCACCTATGATTGCCACATTTCCATGCTTCATCATATATATACCTTGTGTGTTGCATCCAATTCTTGGATTACTTGCTCCTCTCATATGTTTGGTTGCAACAATAGCATTACTTCACATATGCCATGTCCCATTGATTGCTACATGCTTGACTTGATTGCCTCACACATGATGAACAATTGCTCTTTCTATTGTGTTGAGTGCCATACTATCGTCACTACACCCTATGCACATTATGCTTGGATTGTCTTGCACTTGACCCATGGGTTTAGACACTTCATTTTATTTGGTGTTGTGAATACTTCCTATGCCTACCATCGACCATTTGTCGAGCGCTTTATGCATGCTTACTATGACCTTGAGGTGGATGCTTATGCTCTTGTCACACATATTTGCATCTCTACCTCACATTTACATGCTTGTTCCCATGATATTTTTGCTTGTGCTCGATTGATATGCTTACACGCCATGTCACAATCCTTTGTCACACCCTATGCTATGCTTAATGACAACACTTGTTTGGTGAATCACCTCTTGAATGCTTGGTTTTGCACTAACGCTAACCACATTTGTTTTTCCAAGTGTTTGTTCTATTTACTCCTTTTGAAGGAATCACAAGATGGTGCGACATTGGAGAGTGCTCATTTCGAGCTTCAAGATGACGAGAGCTTGGTGATCGACCACTGTGACACGACACCGCCATCTCTTTCCCATGGTGATTTGGTTTTCGATCCGAGGTCGGATCCTTTCCAAGGGGGAGGGGATGATGCGGAGCATCCTACGGTCATCACCATGTCAAGAGTCCGTTTGGCAAGTGACACGTGCGACCTCTTCTTCACATACACAAAGGTGAATCTTCTCCTTTACACGTGCTCACTTGACCCCTTCGAGGATGGTATACTACTTGACACTTCCCCCGTGTGCATGCATAGGTATTGTCGGAGCTTCTCGGATGTCAAGGAGGAGTGCAAGCGCCAAGGAACGACTACACCATCCGCGAGGGAAGCATGGAAGCGACGACGGAAGAAGACGAAGCTGCTGAAGCTACAGCGGCCGGACATCCGGGCCAGAGGCCGGACATCCGGCGCCTCACCAAAGCCCGGACATCCGGCCAACCGCCCCGGACATCCGGCGTCTCACGAGAGCCCGGATATCCGGCCTGAAGCCCGGAAATTCGGCACCTCACTCCCGATTCGGCAGAAACCGTTGCCACAGCCCGGACATCCGGCCGGGTAGCCCGGACATCCGGCGCCTCGCGAAGCCCCGGACATCCGGGCCCCAGCCCGGACATCCGGCGCCTGTCTGTGCACAGTGAACGGGCCAAGGGCCCATGTACCCCTCCAACTCGCCCCAACTTGTACTAGCACTATATATACTTCTTCCCCTCCTCCTAGTTAGGGTTAGCTTAGGTTTAGCTCATATTTTTGTGTGAGAGCCTTTGCTCATCCACTTGGCTACTTCTCCTCGGAGATCAGGACCTCTACGGAGAAGATCCCCCAAGCGGATTCAAGACCCCCTTCTAGGGTGGACCCCATCAAGACCTCCTCTCGGAGAAGAACGGCTACTCGTGTATCCTTACCTTTGTTGTCCTTGAATCTTGTGCCACTCTATGTGATCGATAATCTAGCACTTGTGTGATTGGTTTCTTGTCGGTTGAGTGAATTCTCTCTCGTTTTCCCCGTGTTTCCCTCTTGTTCTTCCGCGTGTTCTTCGTGATTCCCCGTAGGATCTGCTCCAACGTGAAAGATCGTCCACGTAGGGTTCCGCCCTACATCAAAGAGGCTCATGGAGGCGGACTCATGGGACACTTTAGACGCGACAAGACATTCACCATGCTCTCCAAAAACTACTTTTGGCCCAAGATGTTCCGCGACGTCTCACGCTTCACTAACCGATGCTCTACATGTCGCAAAGCTAAGTCTAAAGCACAATCTCATGGTCTTTACATGCCTCTTCCTATTCCTTATCAACCTTGGGAAGACATTAGCATGGATTTTGTACTTGGTTTGCCTAGAACTCAAAATGGAAAGGATTCCGTGTTTGTTGTTGTTGATAGATTTTCTAAGATGGCACATTTCATTCCTTGCAACAAGATAGACGATGCTTCACAGATTGCAAATCTCTTTTGTAGGGAAATCTTGCGACTCCATGGAGTACCAAAGACAATCGTCTCCGATCGTGACGTCAAGTTCTTGAGTTACTTTTGGAAGACCCTATGCGCCAAGCTTGGAATCAAGCTCTTGTTCTCATCCGCATACCACTCTCAAACCGATGGCCAAACGGAGGTGACGAACCGCACACTCTCCACTCTACTTCGCGTCTTGATCAAGAAGAACATCAAGGAGTGGGAAGCATGTCTACCCATCGCCGAGTACGCCTACAACCGTGCAAGACACTCGACTACCGGCAAGTCCCCCTTCGAGGTCGTCTACGGCTTCAACCCGTTGTCCCCATTGGACATTCTACCACTCCCTCTACAGAGCGCACCAACATGGATGCGAGTGCACGGGCAAGCTACATCAAGAAGATGCATGAGGATACAAGACACAACATCGAGCGCCAAGTACAACGACTAGCGACCAAACTCAATATCAACAAGCAACCCATGGTCTTCAACATTGGTGATCTAGTGTGGCTACACCTTTGCAAGGACCGTTTCCCCAAAGAACGCAAGTCCAAGCTTCTCCCTCGAGCCGATGGACCTTTCAAGGTGCTAGCACGCTACAACGACAACGCCTACAAGATCGACCTACCTCGAGACAAGTACAATGTGAGCGACATCTTCAACGTCAAGGACCTCGCACCATACCATGGAGATGAAGCTTTTGATCCGAGGTCGGATCTCTCTCCCTCACTCATCCCCATGGACGCACCTACATCTTCCCCAACACCACGTGGACCCATGACTCGAGCTCGAGCTAAGGCTATTGAAGATAAGGTGAACTCGCTCCTCTCCAAATTCCCTCTTCCTACTCACGAGACATGGCTACTACCTTATTTGGAAACTCTGTGTGTGATCAGGTGTATGAAGGAGAGCCACGGTACAGCTACATACAAGAGCCAAGACGGCGAGGACCCCAAGCGTGATAAACAAAAAGAAGAGCTGTTGCGGAAGCTAAAGGCGTCGGACGACCGACCGCGCCCGGACATCCGACGAGTCCCAGGATACGGACGACCGAGCTTTCCGGACGTCCGGTACCTGGCATCCAGAGCCAAAGCTACGGACGACCGGCCACCTTTGGACGTCCGACGCACCCCGGTCAGAGACAAATCTACGGAAGACCGAAGTCTCCGGACGACCGAACGACCAACACCCGAGCCGGATTTACGGACGTCCGACAGCCTCCGGACGTCTGGACCGTCCCGAAGCCCCGGACGTCCGACGCTTTCCGGACATCCGACACCTTTGTGACCGCGGTCGCGGGATGGAGCCCTTGTACCCATTCACTTCGCCCCCATTTGCACTAAGACTATAAATAGACCTCCTCCTCCTCCTAGTTAAGGATTAACTCATATTTGTGTGAGAGCTTTGCTCATCCACTTGGTTACCTTCTCCTCGGAGATCACGCCTCCTCGGAGAAGATCCTTCCAAGAGGATTCAAGACCCCCTTCTAGGGTGGACCCCCATCAAGACCTCCTCACGGAGAAGACCGGCTACTCGTGTATCTTTCCTTTGTTGATTTTGAATCTTGTGCTACCTTATGTGTTCGGTGATCTAGCCCTTGTGTGATCGAGACTTGTCGGTTTAGTGTTTCTCTTGTGTGTTTTTCCTTGTGTTCTTCCGCTCGTTCGTCGTGTTCTCCCCGTAGGATCCCCTCCAAACGTGAAAGATCTCCGACTAGGGCTCCGCCCTACATCACTATTGTCCAAGAAAAAGCCACAAAAAAGTTAGATCTATTCATCCTTTTGTCCAAGCCAGTCTGAGCTTTTGCAATTTTCTTTTCATTGTTTACATTATTGAATTATTGGTTGCATCGTCGTGTCGAGTTGCTGGTCTTAGGGTCTAGTCCGTTTAGAGTTTCGAGTTCTGTTCACATTAGTCACGTCGCCGCTGCATCGTTATCCCTTCCGCTGTCCACCACACCATCCATCAATTTCCACCACATGCTACCCATAGTTCATTGTCACAATCATAGTTTAGGTCGTTCAAATCTTCGCTTGATCCTAT
Source organism: Aegilops sharonensis (assembly GCA_904067115.1). Lineage (NCBI taxonomy): Eukaryota > Viridiplantae > Streptophyta > Magnoliopsida > Poales > Poaceae > Aegilops > Aegilops sharonensis. The sequence goes on along the minus strand of CAJFDF010003382.1, from coordinate 10,206 downwards.
CTGCATCTTATCTAGTTTGTCTTGGAAAGAGGGAGAGAAAAAAAGACAGAGAAAAAAAAGAGAAAAAAAATAAAAAAGTCGGAGAAAAAAAAGAGAGAAAGAAAAAAAGTGTGAAAAAAAAATTCGGATATATCTAGACTCAATCTCGTAGTTGCATTCGGATTGGAATCTGTTTTGTGCACTGTTCAGTAAAACAGGCATAACTTCCTCATACGAATTCCGTTTTGACTCTGCAAGTACTCAAATGAAAGCTAGAGACGAGACGCATCTAAATAGTTGCAGAGGCTTGTTCAATATTTGACACCTCAAAATCGTCTTCTAAATAGGTCTTTTTGCCCTCTGAAGTTCGCGGACACAACTTATTCCAGTTTTTCAGGCCAGTTTTAAAATTCTTAGAATCCTCATATCAATTCGAAATTGAGTGATTCTTTTTGCGTTGGAAACCATGAGTTAGTAGCATTCTTTGAAAAACGTTATCAAAAAATTGGCTCAAACTTTTCAAGAGGAAAGTTGGAGAGAGAGTTGTTGTATATCCTGCTTGGCAGTTGGTTTTCATCATTATCTTTACTGCCGTTGTGATCTTCACTTATATCTTGCTGTCTAGAGCTAATTAGTATCCTTCATTGATGCTAGTTGTGCTACGCCGTGACCTCATTAGTGTTCTAGGCTCGCGTCTCTAGTCCGGTCTAGCCCAGGACCAGCACAGTTGAGCGTTGATTCAACATTGCATCTCTGAATTAATTATTGCTAATATTTTGCTACCAGATATAGCCAACCCAGGTCCACATATTTCTGCACCGTGTATACGTACGTTCCCCTGGCAATCGCTTTACACAATCTTCAGAGTTATTTGACACCGTTGGTTGCCTGTCACCACCTGCTGCTTTGTAAGAATTTGTAAGATATTGATATTTGCTTTACTGTGAGCGCTTTACCACCACATCCTAGTGGTTCATAGGATCGTTATTCTCAAATTTTGTTTCTCGTTTCTACTAATCATGACAGGATCTAGAGTCAATTCATGGGGTTTGTCGATTGTGGGAGACGTGCTATCACCTATGCAAATACCACAACCGTCACGAGAGGTGCACAAACATCCAAATGCACATGATCAGGTTAATGTTTCTATACCACCATTTAATGGCCGTTCTAGACCTGCTTTATATATTGAATTGGAGTTTGACATAAATAATATATTTGCTTCCAATAATTTTGATCTACGTAAAATGTTAAGGTTGCGGTTGGTTCTTTCACTGGTTATGCTGTAGTTTGGTGGAGTGAATATTGTCGGTTACACCCTAATGATATACCTACTACTTGGGATGATTTGAAACTTGCCATGCGACATACATTCGTTCCTGCTTATTATACTCGTGACATGATTACAAAGTTGCAACATTTAAAACAAGGTAGTGACACCGTAACGAAATATTATGATACTTTACAAACTACCTTGCTGCATTCCTCTTTAGAAGAAAGTGAAGAAGATTTTATGGATAGATTTTGGGGAGGATTAAATCGTGACATTCAGGAGATACTAATTCATGAAGAGTGTTATCCTATGGACCATTTGTTTCATCTTGCTTGCAAAGCCGAACAGGAAATAAAACGATGTGTTGCCCACAAGGAGAACCAGCGCGAGATGCACATTCCAAGAGTTGATACGGTTGTCCCTTCAACTACTAGGCATACTATGACAACCACATCCGTTGTTGTGAGGACTACATCACCTCCACCATGTGACACATCATCACCGAGAGTGCCTACATCATCTGAGTTGATCATAAGAGGTAATGACAAATGTACTAATCTTTCACCTCCACATGAGTATGATGAATGTCTTGTCAATTTAAGTGCACCATGCGGTGAGCTACCCACTATTTTGATCACACCAGCTACTTTAGAGGACTACGTTGATTATTTGACTTGGCCATGTGATCAAACAATTTTGAGTGAACCCACTGAATTAACTATCGATTCAAAAGAAACAAGTGAATCAGGGAATAAATCAGATTTGATCAAATATGTTTGAAAATAATTGATGAGGAATCAATACCATTGTTACACCCACAGCCCCTGCTGCTATACATACTGGACCAATTACTAGAGCTCGCGCACGCCAATTGAATTATCAGGTACTTTCGTTTCTTGGTAACGATTCCAATGTTCATGAGCATATGATGCTGCCTAAATTGGATACATTTATTTTGCTTACAAATGAAGGGCCTACCATGGACAAGAAAGATGAACCTTGGAGCAAGTTCAAGCATGGAGATGTTGGCATGCGCAAGGGGAACAAGAACGGAGTTACAAGTGATGATTCCAGGACTTTGAAGCCACCCTAATGAGTGCATGAGGCCTTGGACGAAATATACAAGATGCCACTTCATAATATTCGTCCATAGGCTATTCTAGGTGCTGCGTCACCTTATTATTGGGCCAGGCCCATGTAATTTCGAAATACTTAAGTATAGGCTGTTTTTAGAGTCCGTATGTGTGGGGAAACAAGAGTTAGCGTTGGTTTCGGACCCCTCCCTCAAGGGCCACGAAATTCCCTCCTCTTCCTCCATATATACAGCCCTTAGGGTGTCGTTTAGACTTTGGGTTTTGTTTAGATTAAAAGTTCGCCATAGCTGCAATTTCGCGTACTTCGTTTGTGTTCAACGACCAGACAAAGGCGTCACAGATACCCACCTTGATCAATAAAGCTTTCATCTTATATTCGCAATATCCAGATTGCAATCTCAGTTTCTTGCTTGTTCTTCGTTTGCTCGCAGGAAACATACCCTCGTAGTCAGGTTGATCGTGCTCCGGCGTGGTCAATAACCTCTCGGAGTTGGTTTAGCGATTGCTAAGGCGCGACATCCTCGCACGTTCGTAGTCGGATCGTCAAAGTCGACTTCCTCCAAAGCGAAAACCAACATCTCATCGAAAGACGGGACACCTTTGCCTCTATCAAGTGGTATCAGATTTTCAGGTTGCTCGGTGAGATTTTACAGTTTTTCGTAGATTAGATCGAGTCTGTTCTTCATACCTAAGGTCCACGAAAAAGCCAAAAAAAATTAGGGTTAGTTCATCATATCCGAACCAATCTGAGCCTTTGCATAATCTTTTTAGGGTTTTTGCTTTGTTGAATTTGCGGTTGCATCGTCGTGTCAAGTTGCTGGTCTTAGAGTCTAGTCTTTTAGAGTTTCGAGTTCTGGTCATAAGTTCTCACGCCGCCGCCGCACCATCATCATCACCTTGCCATCTACCACCATTGCTTATCCGCCACCGCTTTGAATCCGTATCCATATACCCCCACCAATCCGTATCCATATACCACCACCAATCTGTATCCATATACCACCACCGCTACCATATACCACCACCGCTGCCATATACCACCACCATATATCCACCACCAATCCGAGTTCTTCTCATATTAGGTTTGTTTTCGAGATCCATCTAAATTCCGATTCGTGTTTCCTTGCCTGCGTAGGTCTCGGAAAAAAAAACCGAGTTTGGAAACCACCCTCCGTTTAGGCCCAAAATTTTCCGAAAACGCACTTGTCGAAAAAATTTCTGGCTATCCTATTTTTAGGTGTTTCTAAGCGTATTGAGACAGTCGCCGTTATAGAAAGTTTTTTTTGACCCGTTTCCAGTTTTTGGGTCCGGGCAGTCGAAAAAAAAATTGGTCAAAAAAATTTCGTGCCCATCCTGTCAGTTTGACCTGGGAAGAGTTTTGAGACACTCGCCATTATAGTGATTTTTCGCAAAAAAAAAGAGCGGCACAAAAAAAAACAGCGCAAAAAAAAAGAGCGAAAAGAAAATTCCAGTGTGCTTTTCCGTTGTTTCCGTGCAGCGCCGTGTTTTTGTTAGTGTTCTAGGCTCGCGTCTCTAGCACGGTCTAGCCTAGGACCAGCAAAGTACCGTCGTTGAGCGTTTATTCAACCTTGCATCTCTGAATTGATTATTGCTGACCCTTTTTGCTACCATATTATAAGCCTTCCCAGCTCCACATACATCTACATCATGTGTTTGACTCTCCCTGGTAATCGCTCTATCCAAGCTTTGAGAGTTTTGACTACATCGGTTGCCAATCACCGCCTGCTGCTGGGTAAGAACTGGTAAGAATTTGAGATTTGCTTGACGGATTTGTGACTGTCCACCACACCACCACCACCACTTCCTAGTAGTCTGTCGAATCATATTCTTGTGTGTTTCTATTGCTGCTAACCATGGCAGGATCACAAGCCTACGAGACTGACTGGGAGAACATGACAAACAAAGCGCTACATGATAAGTTTCAACAAATGATGAGTGGGCAGGTGGATGATGTGCTACATAGATTTGAAGAGGCCATGGAGAAGATAGATGGCATTGAGAAGGCGTTCGAAACAAAGCTCGATAACAAGTTTAATGAATTGCTCGCGCGTCTACCACCACCACCACCGGCTGCACCTAACGCGCCTCTACAACAACAACAACGACTACCTGCACATCGCGAAACAGCCCTCCGCCGAGCTTCCCGTGTCCCTCTTCAGCCTGGCCAAGCTGATGGTGCTGCTGTTGATACTTCTGTGGCTCCTGCTGCTGATGTGGGGGAGGATGATTATGTGGGAGATTACGAGGATGAGGTTGATCAACATCAGAACTACGTGCAACCACCAGCACCACAACCACCAGGTCGTCCACATGCAAATAATGGCAATGTTAGGGCTCCCCCTCAGGTACGAGATCATGACCATCTCCCTAAACTGGAATTGAATATTCCACCATTTGAGGGTAGATATGTTCCTGATATATATCTTACTTGGGAGTTAGAAACTGAACAACGATTTACATGTTTACAATATCCTAAGGAGAGACGTGTTCCTGCTGCTGTTTGTGCTTTCACGAGCTTTGCATGTGTTTGGTGGTCTGAACATTGTCGATTATATCCTGTTCCAGCTACTTGGGCTGCTTTGAAAACTGCTGTGTGTACTCGTTGGGTTCCACCATATTATCAACATGAATTACTTCAAAAATTGCAGCGCGTAAGACAAGGGAAAAATTCGGTAGAAGAATATTATCAGGAATTACAAACTGGCTTGATTAGATGTGGTATTGTTGAGGAGAATGAAGCTATGCTTGCACGTTTTCTGGGTGGATTAAATAGAGAGATTCAGACCATTCTAGACTACAAGGATTATAATAATATCACTCGATTATTCCATCTTGCTTGTAAAGCTGAACGTGAAGTGCAGGATCGACAGGCGTTGGCGCGGACTAACTTTTCTGCAGGTCGACCTTCATCATGGACACCACGTGCATCATCTACTTCCACACGTTCTACTACACCGGCACCGCCGTCGGCTGCCACCTCCAACCGTGATACAAGAAAGCAGGCACAACCACCACTATCTGCCAAGAGCACACCTGCTGGGCCTACACAGAGCTCTTCTTCTTCCATGGCGTCAACAGGGCACACAAGTGATATTATTTCTCGTTGTTGTAAGGGAAGAGGACATTTTGCGAGAGAATGCCAATCTCAGCGTGTGATGATTGCTACTGAGGATGGTGGGTATGAGTCCGCTAGTGACTATGATGAAGAGACTTTGGCTCTTATTACAAATGAAGAACACGGTGGAGATGATTCTGATCATGAGACGCAATACATGGCTGTTGAAGATGCTGACAGGTATGAATGTTTAGTTGCTCAACGTGTTTTGAGTGTGCAGGTTACACAAGCTGAGCAAAATCAGAGGCATAACTTGTTCCATACAAAGGGAGTTGTGAAGGAACGTTCTATTCGCGTCATCATAGATGGAGGGAGCTGCAACAACTTGGCTAGCATGGATATGGTGGAGAAGCTTTCTCTCACCACAAGACCACATCCACATCCTTACTACATCCAATGGTTCAACAACAGCGGCAAGGTTAAGGTAACACGTACTGTTCGTGTGTATTTTAGTATCACTACATATGCTGATTATGTTGATTGTGATGTGGTACCTATGCAAGCATGTTCCTTATTACTTGGTAGACCACGGCAATTTGATAAAAATTCTGTACACCATGGTAGAAACAATCAGTATACTCTTGTTCACAAGGATAAAAATATTACTTTGCTTCCTATGACTCCTGATTCCATTTTGAAAGATGATATTAATAGAGCTAATAAAGCAAAACAGGAGAAAAATAAGAGTGAAAATCAGATTGTGGCAAAAGAATTTGAGCAACAAATGAAGCCTAATAATAAACCATCTAATGTTGCTTCTGAAATTAAACTGAAAAGT
>CAJFDF010003380.1:7681-19091 GCA_904067115.1 Aegilops sharonensis | reverse complement strand
TTGTGTTTAAGAAAACAATTACTCACCTCCGCCGGTAAATTTCAAAACTTCATCATTATCCAGTATGGTTTTGATTTCATCATTAAACTGGATCCACTCGTTATCATCTTCCTTAACCAAGGCAACATAGTGTCCAGCATTGGCACTTATTCCCTTGTGAGTCACCAAAGCCATCAAATCATACATGCTAGTCAAATGTTCCTTTGGTACAGGAACATCAACTACATATATAAAATCAGAAATGCATCATCAAAGTTGAACACAACTCGAACTAAAGGACAAACAAGTTGGTTATAATATTTCTTTTTTCAAGAAGCATAAAAACTTTGCATCTCAAATATTGATAGAGATAAAATAATTAAAAGCGGTCGATACCCAATGCTCATGAAGAAATTGTTGTGAATCATAATATCGAGAAATGCTTGGAGATGGCTCCCTCCGCGCACCACTGTCGAGCCCTCCCCACCACAGCCTTGTGGCCATTGAATCCCTGACGGCAGCCCTCCTCCCAACCCTCCCTGCGCCATGGCTCCCTCCTGCTCCAGCGTCATGAGCTCCTCCTCCGATGAGCATCGTTGGCGGCAGGTCTCCGACGGCAGCCGCTCCCCCATGCACTCCTATGGTGAGGTGGCTGCCTTCCCACGCCCCTCGGTGGAGGAGCCGCGCCAGCCAATCGCGGCGCCGCCCCGTGCTGCCCTAGCCCCCTCCCCTGCGGCTGGTGCAGCCGGGCTCGCCCCGGCCCTTGCTCCGAGGTGCGTCGCGTAGAGCGCACGAACATCGTGGTCGACTAGGACGACTTCCAGTCCCGGCAGCGCAAGAACTGTCACTATCCTGCCCATCGTGCTGCAGTGCCCAACCCAACCCCTCGCAGCTGGAGTCCTTCCCTGAGGAGGCGGCTAGCCTCTGCTTCCGCTGCCTCAACCCTGGCCACCGGGTTCGCGACCGCACCAACCAGGTTCGCTGCTGGCGCCGCCTCCTCCCTGGCCACGAGTCCTGGGAATGCCTAGATCGCCGCCACTCCAGCGGGCACGACCATTCTCGCGTGCCCCCTCAGGCCGCGCCCATCCCCGCGCTTGCCCCGACACTTGCTGCTGACCTGCACAAGCCAGTGCGGGTCATCATCCCGTGCTCTGTCATCATCCTGAACTCCGCGTTAACTTCGCCAAGAGCTCATTCACCCTCCTAAATTGTGATCTCGACGTGGCCGCACCTGCGGTAAACCTCCTAGGCTGTCCGATCGTCGACCTACCCCTCACCTACCTAGGAATCCCCTTCATGGTGAGACGTCCTACTGTCGCGCAACTGCAGCAGCTTGTTGACAAGGTCTGTCAACAGCTACCACTATGGAAGGCAGGGCTCATGAACAAGGTTGGACGCCTCGCGACGGCCAAATACGTCCTATGTGCGATTCTAATTCACCAACTCTTGGTTTTGCTCCACCCAAGAGGACCATTAAGCAACTTGAGAAGATTGAGAGAGGATTCCTTTGGGTTGGGCACGAGGCTGCCAACGGTGGCAACTACCATGTTAAATGGTGCCGGACTTGTCGCCCGATCAAGTTGGGAGGGCTCGGCATCCCTCACATCGACAGGACTGGACTTTCCCCGCGCCTACGTTGGATTTGGTTCAACCGCACTGACACAAACCGGGCTTGGAGCAACCTAGACCTGCAGAGGAGCGCGGCCTGTTCTTCGTTTCATCCTCCACCATGTCCCTGGGCGATGGGCGCACCGCCTTTTTCTGGGAGAACAAATGGATCAACGGCTTCTCCGTCCGTGAGAGCGCCGCAGCTATACGCCTGCATCCCGAGGTGACGCAGGAAACTACGGACTGTCCCAGGTGGGCTGCAGGGGAACACTTGGGCACATGACACCCAGGGCACGATGGGCATCCATGAGAGTGGGCACTACATTCAGTTATGGCACGCCGTCGAGCGCTTCACCCTGACCATAGAGCCTGGCCGACTGCTCTCGAAGTGGCCACGGGCGGCCCATACTCTGCCAAATCCTACCACCAGGCCACCTTCCAAGGTTTGATAGACAACTCCTCTTGGAAATTCATCTCGAAGAACTGGGCTCCTCCTTGTGTTCGCTGCTTCCACTGGCTTGCCAACGTGGACAGGTGCTGGACTGCCTGGCACACCGAGGGTTCTAACACCACGCCTCTTGCGTCCTTTGCTGCCAGTGCCCGAAGACGCTGAACCACCTGCTATTGCGCTGCCCCTTCTCTAGGCAGGTTTGGCATGAGGTCCTGGCCACGGCTCTTCCCTCCTGGACTCGTGGCATGCTGCTAATCAGAGCACCCCACTGCCCATGTGCAAAGGCCTTGCCTCCATGGCCCTTCTCACCCCATGGATGGTCTGGAAGCACCGCAATGCTTGTGTCTTCAAGGGCGCCCAACCATCTCTCAGCACCCTCGTGGCGATGATCAAGGAGGAGGTGGCGCTCTGGCCAAAGCGGGCGCCTCAGGGCTTAGTGACACCATACCACAAAATTGGGATGCACATTAGTTCACTGTTTTTTTGTTCACCTGTTTGTTCCTCTTAGGAGGGTTATAACTCAAACTCTGCCTTTTCAATGAAAAGAAACGCAAATGTCTCTTTGCATTTTCTCGAAAAATAAAGAAATTGTTTAAATTTATATAGAGCATATATTGCTTGCCTTTGTCAATATCCGAACTGAGAGAATCCTCGAGATTTGAACCTGAGACCTACAATTAAAGGCAAAATGCTATAATTTCATTGACATATATTTCGCGGGCTGAAAACTAAAAGCAACTCTTAGATAACACGTATAAGAAATTAAGAACTAACAAAAAGATGTTACTGAATTGAGTATCAATATTGAAATCTAAAATTTGAAATAGTCATAATCAAAATATCAAAAGGCATGCATGCACGAGAGTTACCTTTATATTTTCTTGGAGTTTGTGCTTTAATTCATCAGAGCAAAGCTGGTAGACATTAAGCTGATGGGGGTAATGTAGTTTCTGGTGGATATTTTTAGTACACAAAATTATTAGAAAATGTAGAATGAAGAATGTCATATTCCAAAAATACACATATAATGTAAATAGAAATAAACACAACATACACCAAAGTTCTTGGCTGATTGACAGGTCATCTCATCTAGCTTCACACGCTCCAAATTTATGATCAGATACCTAAAGGTAGAATATATAATACAATACTGTGAAGAGCCATTAAACTATCATATGTGCAAAATTTCAAATTTTACATCGCCTAGTCTAGAGCCACTTTTCGCATAGTCTAGAGCCACTTTTCGCATAGTCTAGAGCCTTGACACCACGTAGAGAGCTCGACACTTCCCCTCGAGACCTAGTTCATCTCATCGAGTTGTCCTAACTCTTTGAGTGCCCCACGATATTGTATCCTTTGTACTCCATATATATAAGAGAAAAAGTGCAAGACAGGAAGTAGGAATTTTATTCACTTCAGGGGCCTAAACTTGGGTAAATCGTATGTCCCCCTTAATATATGTTTAGATCCACTAGTAACCTGATGTGAGGTTCCTGTGACTAGAAATCCACGTACTCATTGTATTAACGCTGTTATGATCCGATAAAAAAGCCTTCGACAAAAAATATTAAATAAAATCTTACCGAGGCAACTTATTTATGCTTGAATCCCGGTCCTGCAAATCCTGTGTAAAGAAAAATTACAACCTTTTGTAAAAAATTCTAGTGGAGCATAAAACGATGCAAAGATATGTATATAAGAAACCCTTCATGAGATACTTACAAGCACAAGCCCTTCGAGGAGACCATTCACTTCAGGAGTTATTTTGCAGTTCAAATGATTCACCGACAATGTCTCCAACCTACAAAACATATAATGAAGCAATCATAAACTGAGATATGAAAGAACACGGTAACACTTCCGTTATGATTCTTTTTGTGTGTCATTGTTTCCCTGCTGCAGATTTAATTTTTAATTACATCGCTAACTGGTTTGGTTGTTTGTCTAGCAGGGCTATGTGCTGCTTCTTTTGGTGCTAATGCTTCAATACTTCCCATTCCCTCCCAGTTCAAAAGGGTAAGGAGCCATTTCATTTCCAAGGAATTAGCAGTACTGCATTTCATTTGTACCAAAATATACTTACTTGCATGGATAGTTCAAGCTATAACTAATTCTGCCTCCTCTAGCGTTGAAAACCCAAAACAAGTCTTATACATTGATAGTTTCGAAAGGCTAGATGGGGCAGTGGTAGAAATACAAATTAAGTGCATGCACCTTCAGTTATGATAAAAGCATCCCGTAACCTTGGCCCTTGAGGCCCAGGCGCACTACACCCAAGTGACCTAGAAGGGGGGCACGAATGGGTCTGCCCAAACTAGAGCCGCCAGAGCTATCAAGGAGATGTTAGTCTCTCCATGTCTATATGATATCAGAGGGTAGGGCGTGAGGAGACGACGGCAGCGATGACCGGCAAGGTGGCGTTGGCCGGTGAGGCAGCAGATCCAGTGAGGATGCCGTGGGGTGGCGGTGCTAATTGCAAGATCACGGCGCGGCAAGGCAGCATGGACGGCGGTGGGACATGAACGGCGACGGCGGGGCTGGTCCATCGGGAGATTCTTCCTCTTACCTCCTTGCTGCTCCTCTGCTCCCAGTTGCTGTTCTTGACATCCCACATCTATTGGGTGAGCTCGGGCACTGTGAGAGCAAGGTATGGCTGGCTGCTGAGGTTGGAAAGTAAGGAGGTGGTGCTGGAGACGGCAATGAGCTGCTGGTGCTGCACCAAGGGGAGGTGTGGCTCGGGTGTATGCTTTTCACATTTTTAGAGAAGTTGACACTATTACTAATTTTGAGAAAGTTATGCTAACAGTTTGAATTTTTCTAGATAAAAATGTGGGATATAACAAGATGTTAACATTATTAAACGGACTAAACTTGTTTGTGGTTTTACTGTAGCTTTTTAAATCTTTATTTTCTGAGAGTGAAAGAGAGCGGATACCTGCTGAACAGATGAACTCCGAAAATACTGTTAATAAGATTATCCCTATAAAGAAAAAGGAAAACTAGTATCAGAAGGAAGTATTTTTATATTGAAAGCAAACGACGACCATTAATTGCGCAGAATGAAATATTTACCCATTTTTAGTTATAAGAGTTTCAGTAAGTGTTCCCATCAATAGCAGTAGGAATTCTCCAGCATCCTGCTGCCTGCGATAACCCCGTTCTTTTTCTTCATACATTGCATGTTTCTCTTCAAGTTTCTGCAAATTAGATAATATTAAAGATAAGAAAATGAACTCGCTTTTTGGTAAACACATTGATTACTGACCTTTAAGAAATTGTCGGGAGAGATTGGTTCTGCACTATGATCAAGAAGTCCAAAGACATCACGAACGGCCTTAGTTAGGTTCTTAGAAGCTTGGTCAAATAATTCATCATCCATGCCTTCTTCTAAATGCCTAAAGTTAAAATAAATGTGTGATGAACAGAAAGAACATTGACAATACAAATTACAGTGTTTCTTAAATCAAACCTTAGTAAGGCTGCCTTCAGCTCTGGTATGCAATGAAGGTATTGCAAAACAGAATTTGCAAAACATGTATTCCCGGGATTAAAGAGACCAGCACAACCATGGTTTACTTCAGCTTTTTTATTCTTTGGTAACATGACATCAGCTGAAACATTGCAACCGTATGTGAACTGTTGGGGATCCAGGATATCACTGAGCTTGTCAACCTCTTTGGTCATATTTGTCTTGGCATTGTGATTCTCAAAGGAAGATTCTGTGTTTTCTTCATCCATGTTTGCATTGCCCTTGTTGTTATCTGATTTTGTATTGTCATGGACTGCTCTCTGAAACTTCAAAAAAGGCTCAATGAGGACATGTGTAAAATCTTGGGAACCAAGTTTTAGAAGGCCATCGAGTTTGTTGTTGACCGGGCCCTGAGGACCAAGATCTACAGGCAGATCTTTCAAATTAAATCTGCATAACTTGGGATTTTTCCTATAGTACAATCTCAAATCCTCGATAATTAGTAGTTGATCCTCCACCTCAGCCCCAAATGATTTTTCTTCAAACTTTTTTATCTCATGTCATGCTGACTTCTCATGTTTTTTCAGAGCCCATCTGTCAGGACTAGCATCCACCATTATCCCAGAGGCCTGCTCTGTACGACCAGACCAATTTTGGGCATCTGATAGAAGTGCTTTGCCCATCCTGTTAAAACCATCTACGAAACTGGTGTCAATATTTTGAAACAACACATCGGATCTACCGGCTTCAGCAATATGAATTATGAAATGCTCCCCGGCTTTTGTAACAACCTCAGTATCAAATATTTGAATGCCTTCTAGATGTTGGTACATGGTTGTAAAGGAATTCTGCAAGCCCATGTGCCCAAGGAGGCATGTGGCAGCATGGACATAAGCTCCTTTCCACGGAAGCATATCGGCACATTCAATGTACTTCGGCAACTGACTTCTGATTCGTTTCTTTTTTTCGTTGGGCAGACCATCAGGAATCTCTGTTCTGTTCTCCTGGATTCTCTTATCCTTTCCCAAACTTTTTGTAATGAACCCGGTCAGATAGCCTGTTGGGCAATCAATAACAGTGCACATCCAGTTCCCGTGGAAATGGAAGTAAGTCAAGAAGTTCCCTGCTTCTGGCAGCATGCAGCTGTACCGGTCTTCATGCCCAAAACGAAATCGCTCATTGGTGGTATTAAAACACCAGAGACGATACTTGAAAATCGTCATGCGCCACGTATGGTGTGCGGTGGCAGGGTCATCTAAGTTAATCACCGAGTAATTCTGTTGACAATAAATTGGATCTAATCAGGCAAATGAGTAAGACATAAATAGAAGATGCAAACATAGATAATCATATGCAAGTGCTAATGTCCGAGAGCCGTCTCATCTACTACTAATGAAAGTACGAGTTGGATGAGTCCAAATGATCTAAGCCTTGGAAAGAATGCTCTATTTGCATCATGGGTTTGTCAGGGCTGAAGTTCAGTTGCAGTCCAATTGGTTTGTTGGGTTGATCTTGGGCCCCAACCATAATTCTTGCATCTGGTGCAAGCTTTGCATTACGGCCCAATTTAATAGATCATACACTGTGAGTGCAATGCATTCTATATTTTGAACTAACCCATGCGCCAATGCTCTGTTTAGCAAGAAATAAAACGTCAACTAACCCAAATACCCAATGCAGTAAAATGTTTATGCTCGACTGTTGAGTGATCTAAGCCGTTCGACCACATATATCCCATGTCCCACGCTGCTCTTATGATGTATCCATCACAAACGATGATTACATTAATTGCAAACGTGCAATTAATCTTGAAACATCACTACTAATTGTATTAATTGTAGTTAGTATGGGAAACAACATTAATTCTACAAGTGATTTTTGTAGTAAAAATATTCCAAGGTAAAACTTCTCAAGATGATTAATACTGTAGTCATTAATAAGGCGATCACCACCATAAACAAGTCAGGTAGTCAATCATAACAAGTAACTAGCCCGTGGCCACAATATGCCAGATGCACAATCAAAAAAGGGATTGCTTGGCCCTGATCAGAATCCACAGTGTATGCAACGACGATGACAGGGGTGTGTATCGGGAAGCACTATAAGACAGAACAAAGTGTAGTTACCATTGCGGGTGGTCCAGTGAACGGCGGCGGCCTCTCGAAGGTGACCGCATTCTCGGTGGAGGCCTCGGCGCCGGCTTGGGAACCCCTGTTCTCCCCCCTCCCATCTGTCGTCCCTCTGCCACCTCTCCTCCCCTTCTCGTCGCCACCCCTCCCCGGCCCCTGTGCTCTCTTGGCTCCTCTTGGACCGGCCATGTCCGAGCCCGAGATGAGTAGTTGATAACCCGAACGCAGGATGGCCGCGCGCGACAGAGGTGTCGTTGGCGGCGCGCGGTGGCGGCAGAGACGCGCGATTGGGGCAGCGCGTGGTAGCGGCAGAGACGCGCGACTGGGGCAGCGCGTGGTAGCGGCAGAGACGCGCGACAGAGGTGCCGTTGGCGGCGCGCGCGGTGGTGGCGGCGGCAGAGACGCGCGACGGGGGTAGCGCGTGGACGCGACACGGGGACGACCAGACCTTGGTGGCGCGCGACGGGGGCAACGCGTCGAAGGAGCGGCGCGCGGTCGTAGGAGCGGGCGTGGAGATCAGGAGGAGTCGCCGGAATGCCGTACAGTACGGCCGCATGCGAGGAGGTGTCGTTGGCGGCGGCGGCGCGCGACGGGGGCGACCTTGGCCGCGCGCGGTTGCGAAGGCGGAGGCCCGCTACGGGGGCGACGTTGGTGGAGCTTGATTGGGGCGGCGCGGTGGGAGCAGACGAGGAGGTCGGGAGGAGTCGCCGGCGGAGGGAGCGACTCGGTCGATGCGGTCGGGCTCGTCGCACCCCGACCCCGGTCTCTCTGTGTGTGTGGCCTGTGCGTCTGCCGTTCGGGCCCGCAGACGGCGGCACCGGGTTGGCGGCGGACTATCTCTCTCTGCCNCGCGACGGGGGCAACGCGTCGAAGGAGCGGCGCGCGGTCGTAGGAGCGGGCGTGGAGATCAGGAGGAGTCGCCGGAATGCCGTACAGTACGGCCGCACGCGAGGAGGTGTCGTTGGCGGCGGCGGCGCGCGACGGGGGCGACCTTGGCCGCGCGCGGTTGCGAAGGCGGAGGCCCGCTACGGGGGCGACGTTGGTGGAGCTTGATTGGGGCGGCGCGGTGGGAGCAGACGAGGAGGTCGGGAGGAGTCGCCGGCGGAGGGAGCGACTCGGTCGATGCGGTCGGGCTCGTCGCACCCCGACCCCGGTCTCTCTGTGTGTGTGGCCTGTGCGTCTGCCGTTCGGGCCCGCAGACGGCGGCACCGGGTTGGCGGCGGACTATCTCTCTCTGCCGTTCGGTCCCACAGACGGCAATATCGGGTCGGTGTCACGTACTCTCTCCATTTTCACATGATAATAAAGCGACCTATGCTGGAGAACGGCGTTTTGGAGCTCGGCCTCCATCCATGGAAGCTGGATTTTTTGAAAAATTCAAAATTCATACTTTTTTTATTTCAAAAAGAATCTGAAAAATAATTATACAAGCACACATGTATATGTATAAAGTTTCAGAATAAAATAACTTGAGATGCCATCTGTGCAAAAAGAAGATATTCACGTATGTTGAAAAGCCACATATTTGTCTTTTTTGCACAACCCTCATTTCAACGTATTTCGTCTTGAAAATTTACACACATGTGTGTTATGTCTCCATGTATGTTTGTATTTTTTTCAGCATTTTTGAAATGCAAAAATACAAATTTTGTTGAATTTTGTTTTTTTTTTCCCAAAATGGAGGCTGAGCTCCAAAAGCAATTTTCGCCTATGCTGCAAATATCTACACCGTAGAAGTGGGTCAATGCAAAAAAAGAAGTGGGTCAATACAAAACAGTTTTTTCAGTAACCATTTCTTAAAAACTGGCTATTAGCTCTATCTAACAAAAAAGTATCTGATTATATTAGTTCCCCTCTAATTCAACGTATAAACGGCATCCCAAATCCATTTTTACGCACACAATTCAACAACATTATGAATCCCGAAAATGGATTCATAACATTATGAAACACGCCAGCACCGAGTCGCTTGAATTTTAGGGATTCAAAATGTCTCCTCCTTCTTTCCCTTTTATTCCCTAGCCAATCCCACCGAGTTGCTTGCATTCGTCCCTTCCTTTCTAGTCAAGTCGGCGTCCTTCCCTACCGGAAGCCGTGGCCTCCCCATATCCGTCCTATCTGTTGGACCTGGCACCAGAGACTTTTTTAACCCACATGTGCTCTCCCTCTATGCCACCTTGCCGCTGCCACCCGTGTAACCCACGGCGGTTTCCCTCTGCCATTTTCAGCCTCCCCTTTGTTCGATTCTTCTCGTCCAGCCCAGCCCTATCAAAGTTCATCTAATCTTCTTCGGTCCATATCTAGCCACCACATTTCTCCTTCCCATACAATGACATCATTGGTTAAGGCTTTTCTTCCATACTCCTCCAGCATTCTCCCATGTTGCAGTCCAAATCTAAGTTGTGGTGGATGAATCCAAGAGGTCGTGGCAATAGGAGTAGGGATCGGCTATCTTGGGCGCCATGGGACCCAGGCATGTGTCCTTCATTGAAAGACCCAGATTTGGTTCCTCCTACAACCATGAGACACAGACCGACAAGGGAGCTTGGATATTACTTCGCCGCTAGCGTTGACGCTAGTCAAGGAGCATCCGGGGCCATGAACTTAATTTGTTGGAATTGAAGAGGGGTGCGAAGATCTCTCTATAGCAATAAAATGCAGTACCTTGCCAACTGGATGTCATTGACCAACGCTAATGTAACCTTTATCTTAGAAACACTTTCATCAAAGATTAATTCTCGGGACTTTGGCAATCGATTTCCAAGTTCTGATATTTTTGTAGTTCCCGCGGAAGGCTGAGTTGGAGGCCTTTGGGTCATGTTGGTGAAGAACATCAAGTTAGCTAGATATCAAATACTCTAGTCAGAATATAGTGTTAGCTTTGATTGTTAATCTTTAGCTTCGCGTTAGTTCATGTCTACATTAATCCTTATCATCGTAAGACTAAGGAAATATGGAAGCTTATCAATGATTTTGTGTCCTCTTCTCCAGGAAACCAGTGTACTATATGGGTGATTTTAATGATATTCTTGATCCCCCGGAGAAGAATACTAATGTTGTTTTGAACAATCATCGTATGGCTAGCTTTTCTAATCATGTTAAACAATGTGGCTTAACAGATATGGGTTATAATGGTGCTACTTTTACTTGGTGCAATAAACACTTAACTGACATGCCTATCTATACATGTTTTGATCGTTGTTTTGTAATGTTGAATGGTGTAGCGCTTTTCCTAATACTTCGGTTTATAATTTTCCTATCATGTATAGTGATCATGCTCCTATCTTGACTATTTCCAAGCCTACTGTTGTTAAAACTAGGAAAAGTTTTAAGTTTGAAAACTGGTGGCTTTTTGAAAATGATTATCAAGAGATGGCAAAAAATAATTGGACTGACACTAATGACAAACCATCATGCAGGGTCATATGTTGGAAACAAGGTGAACATCACAACAAATACAACTACACATGAATAAAAGAGTATATGAGATGGCATAATGACATACATATGTGGATACATAAATATTCACAAAACAGAGGTCAACATGTCCCACCATTACATCATTCATACAAGAATAAGGCATGGATTCGAGTACGGACAAGAAGCAAATATGCCTAAGAGGCAAGAGAAATAAGCAATGTCCGCCCTGCTAATCCCATGCTACCAACCGGGATCCCTGTTGGGGAACGTAGTAATTTCAAAAAAATTCCTACGCACACGCAAGATCATGGTGATGCATAGCAACGAGAGGGGAGAGTGTGTCCACGTATCCTC
>CAJFDF010003362.1:0-10403 GCA_904067115.1 Aegilops sharonensis | reverse complement strand
GCCCATAGTCGTCGAGTGAATCACCGGGAGCTCCGAATGCAAGCATCCTCATAGCTGTCGTGCACTTCTGGATCGAGATGAATCCAAATGTGCCGGTGCAATCCTTCTTGCACTTGAAGTAGCTGTCGAATTCCCGGATGGAATTCACAATCCGGAGGAAAAGCTTTCGGCTCATTCGATAACGGCGTCGAAATGTTTTCTCACCGTGCAATGGAGCGTCGGCGAAGTAGTCCGAGTAAGCATGCAATAGCCCTCCAGACGCTCCACGGCGAGGTGGCTCGGCGCCAGTTCTTTGCTTTCACCCGCCCAAGCGCCGAGCCACCTCGCCGTGGCTTTTCACTGCTCGCGAGCAGGCCGGCGAGGGCGGCGACCACCATGAGATGCTTCTGCTCCTGGACGTCGGCTTCGGCTTCCTCCTCCAGCAACGCCGCGAGCGCCTCCTCATCTTCGGAGTCCATCGCCGGGCCGGGCAATTCACCGAACACCTTGTGGGCGAGGTGGGCGCAAGCCCGCCGGTGTACAGGCCCTGCGCGGCCGTAACGCCGGAAAAGGTGACCGGACGGCGGCGAAGAGTCTGCTTTGGCGAGACCCCTTCTTTTTCCTGGCGGGAGATGGTCTACCTAGCCGCGGTAGGCGATGGACGGCGCCGGGATCGGCTGGGTGGCGCAGGGTGGCGGCCGAGCGCTGGAGGTAGGAGGCGAATCTGGATGGGTGGATTAACTTTTCGCCTGCCAATGTGGCCCCAGGAACGCTTCTCCCTTGTGCCGGTGCCCCCGAGCGCCCCCAGTGCGCCGGGTTCGGCCTACGAACGCCGGGCGTAAAAACGGGCCGAGCCAACGGAATTCGACGTCCTTGGGGCGCGATTGGGCCGTTTTTTTGTGCCGGCGTAAAAAAATCGATTGGAAAGACCGTTCTGAAGGCGTGGCTGAAGATGCTCTAAAACTTGAGTTCATAACAGACACTACAAACAAGGCGTAGGATGGGTTCATTCTCGGCCTGACGATGCCACTGTTTGCATGGTAGCAATGGTGGACCCAAAGCGGTGAAGCCGAAGAGAGAGAGAGAGAAAGAGAGTGAATTGTGTCTAAACCGACGTCCTGTCACCATCTGTGAGCATAGGGCATCTACAAGGCAACTCAAACTAGCAGCCACACTGTCGTCAAAGCGCTCGGCCGAATCGCACACGCGCGCCCCCTTGTTTGGTGTGTCTATCTTTGAATAGAAAGGTTGGTGGCCCCGTGCGGCTGAATTCTATGTTTTGATCCTTTTTAAAAACTTTAGCACGATTTGACCCTATTTTGAAAAAAATTCCTGATCTGACCCTTTTTCTACCGCCATCGTTCTTGGCGGTAGGGTAACACAGCCTACCGCCGAGGGCTATGGTGGTAGGACTTACGGTGCCTGTAACGCTCATTTGATGTTGAAAATACCCTACCGCCATAGTCTTTGGCGGTAGGGTAGCAAAGTATAACTTCTATGCGGCGCCTAGAACTATTGACCCTATCTGCGGGAAAGTTGGCTAGCTCATGCTAGTTTGCTATGGTAGGTCTTGAGTTCAAGCCTTCGTGAACCATAGTTTTTGTTTTATTTTTATTTTGCCTAATAAAAAATAAACAATTTATCCAATTAATCTGAGGATATGGATTATTGATAAAAAATATTTTTTACTTATTTGTAACTTTATGAGTTATCCAGAGTTTTTGGTATAACGAGTATAAGATCTGAACCAAAGCAAAGCTGCTACTTCAAATGTTAACAAAAATATATAAATAATTTATCGGGGCAGCTCAAAGGCATATTTGTACAATTAACAGAGGGAAAGATAGCCTAGAGACAACTCAAAAAACTGCTATGGTTGCCAATTCAGTCCGTAATAAACTCAACTACTGAACTACATATTTCTGCGAAACAAAGTAAGGAAATGAATCAGTAAGATGTACAGGGTCATTATGTATGACAGAGATAGAAAGAAGGTAAATGCAATAATAGATAAAACAAATGCATGTTGAGACAGAAAAGAAAAGGTAAATACCATGGCACACAATGTTGAGAAAGCGAGAAAATAAATAGTTGCGAGCATGCCTTCATGGGGGAATTAACCTGCACACATGTGCGCAAATCAAAAGGTCTGGAAAATACAGTAGGTAAACATCATTATGAATCATGTGTATATGCATTGCCAAAAAAATTAGAGATGAAGCATTGCCAAATAATTAGTGGCGGTATTCAGCCCACAGCGAGCACCATTTACCTGCTCTAGATCGATCTGGTCGTTGAGAGCAAAGTGACGATTTGGGTAAAATCCTTAGCCAACTTCACATAGAAGAGTACGTACAATCTACAGCAAATAAGTATTGCAATCAGTACTGTGAATTGTGATACTCAAAGATGAAGTAGGGATGAACAATGCATAATATAAGGGGACAACACATATAAGGAAAATCGCAGGATTTAAGAACCGGACTTGTACGCTATATTATCTTTCCTCTTCAATATAAACCTTGGGTGAGTGGGGGCGAAACAACGGATGCCGCAAGAAGGAGGCTACGGGGAGAACTTGTTATGGGACGGGAGGCGACATTGACAGCTCCAGATGTCTCTCGGCCAACATGTGATGGGTGTCAGACAAAAGAGACTTCCAATTTGCTCCATCAAGGTCGTTCACTATTCGAGGCCAAAACCTGGCTACTCCCGATCAAGGACACGAGCAGGAATATGCATTGCTCTGCTCGGCAACAGCGAGATATGCATTGCTCTGCTCGGCAAGAATGATAACTGTCTTGAATATCCGTCCATATAGCAGCCTCCACTCCAACGCCACACGATCTACAGGTCCATTAACATGCATGATCAGCACGACATTACCAAAGTTCTTTCTCCACTGATATTATCATATTCGTTTATATCTTTGCGGGAATTTTATAAAGCAGTTAGAAATAAGTAAAAAATGTTTTTATCAATAATTCATATCCTTAGATTAATTGGAAAATTGGTTATTTTTTATTGGGAAAAATAAAAATAAACAAAAAATATGGCCTTATGAAGGCTCGAGCAAGTTCTTTCTCCACCGATATTACCATATTCGTTTATATCTTTGCGGAATTTTATAAAGCAGGTACAAATAAGTAAAAAAATATTTTTATCAATAATCCATATCCTCAGATTAGTTGGACAAATTGTTTATTTTTTACTAGACAAATTGTTTATTTTTTACTGAGCAAAATAAAAATAAACAAAAACTATGGCTTCACGAAGGCTCAAACTCAAGATCTACCATAGCAAACTAGCATGAGCTAGCCAACTTTCCCGCAGATAGGCTCAGTAGCTCTAGGCGCCGCACAGAAGTTATACTTTGCTACCCTACCGCCAAAGACTATGGCGGTAGGGTATTTTCAACATCGAATGAGCGTTACGGCACCGTCAAGTCTTACCGCCATAACCTTCGGCGGTAGGCTGTGTTACCCTACCGCGAAGGACGATGGCGGTAGGAAAAGGGTCAGATCACGAATTTTTTTCAAACTAGGGTCAAATCATGCTAAAGTTTTCAAAAGGGATCAAAACAGTGAAATCGGCCGCCCCGTGCGTGATCCTCGCAGGCGACCAGCAGGAAACAAGTCCTGCTTAGTAGTACTCGTGCATCACGTGAGGTGAGATATTTGATTTACAACTACTACTCTAATACAGTGATTAATCTATGCAGTTCATATATCATAATCCAAGGCATGCAAATCATTAGCAGTCCTTTTTCACTCCTTGAAGTAGATGGTAGTACTATTTAAATACCTAGAAGAACGCATTGATTAGGGTTGTTTATTAGCTGACCAAGTACAAGTAGGTAGCTGTGACGCTCGATCAAACAGCAAATCATTTTCTTCCCTTCTCCTCGGCGGTAAAGACAAACTCTTCCTTCAAGATTTGTCAACATTCCACGTGAATCAATTATATAGGGAAAAGTAAAGTAAAATGATTACAGAATTTATATTGTTGGATTCATATTCGAAAGAGGTTTCCAATGATACTGTTTTTATGGTATTATATAACTTATTTTTTGGTAGTTAAATCAAATGTCAAAGTTTGACCCAAAATACATGGGACTACAAAACCGGAACGGAGGTAGTACAACATAGTAATTAACTGAAGACTGTCATGTACTACTATTTGTAAAGCAAAATTAATTGAAGAGACTTCCATTAATTAATCTTTCCATGCGGACTTGCAGAACAAGGTAACGATTGCTGGCTAACGCCGTCAGAGCAATGGATGCTTCCAGAACCCCCGTCCGCCGCAGCCTGTATAAAAATAAACCCACCTCGCAGCGCACCCTCTCATCTTCCATCCCATCCCATTTCCCAGAGCAAACCCCACCTCCCCTCCCTGCCAAAAGCGAGAGCTCAGAGCGAAGCCCACGCCCACCTCCACCTCCCCACTCCCCTGCCCTGCCCATGGCGAATGGGCCCGGAGCGACCGATCTTCGCGCGGATGACCCCGCCGCGCCTCGTCGTCTCCGTCCTGTACCCCTCCGGCAAGCGCGACGACGTCCCCGTGCCCCGCCGCGCGACGAGGATTTCACCCCCGATCAACCGCTTCGGGCCGCTCGCCCCGGCGGACGAGGACGGCGACGACGACGACGACGTGCCTGCGGCGGCGGGTGGCGCGGACGGCGCGGGCCAGGGCGCCCTGGACGGCGCTGGCGAGGGCGCGGAGGCAGGAGCGGAGGGCGCAGGCCAGGGCGCGGAGGCAGGAGCGGAGGGCGCAGGCCAGGGCGCGGCGGCGGCGGCGGAGGCTGCCCTGGCCGCCTAGCCAGGGCGGCGACCGAGCGAAAGGCCTCGCCGACAGCATGGCCGGCGTCGGCGAGGTAGTACTTCGATGCATATGGAGGCCCTGGCGGTAACTAACTAGTTGTTTTTGTTTGTGGCTGGTCATCAGTAGTAGTACTACTTTCCTGTAGGGTTCGGGATGATTCGTGATTTAGGGGACCGAGGTTGAGATGTGATTTGATGCTTCCGTACCGTGGAGTTTTGTTGATCTACATAGATCCCGTCATGTTTTCGGGTAGTCGGAACCACATTAGTGGTACATGCTGTAGCATCTCTGCTGGTAACTATATATCATGAATCGTGGCTTGGTTACGGTGAATTTCATGCTTTACGTTTGTTTCATCGATCCGCCAGCTCGCCCGCTTGAGTAGACATGTCTGTTGGCTTGCCCGGATGCAACAGTAGTGGTAGAAGCCGTCTCGTTTTGGAGATCTGCAACATGCGCTCGAGGTTTCCAGCGATTTTTTCCTTGTAAGTAGTATTCCCTCCGTTTCTAGTAGTAGATCCGAGGATGTGTTCGTTTGGCCCGATGTAGTAGTAGGTGTAGCGTTTTCCATTGCAAAAGCAAGTCAGATTTGCTCGAGATTAGTGGGGATTCCGTGCATCGCCATATGTTTTTCCTGTACTCTCGAAAACATCCAATATGTTTTTCCAGCGATTTATCTTTGTGCGCCTTTTCTCATCGAAATGCCTGAATAGATGAAGAAGAAATTCCATTTGTTGCTCTTTTTGCATCGTTATTATTCCAGGGTAGTAATTTCTTTTTCCTATTTCTGAACGCAATCCTGGAGCAAGGACACTAGTAGTATTACTGGCGTAGCACAAACTGATTGTTGGACAGATAATTTTCTCCAAAAGACAGTCCTCGGGTCCTGTTCCCTATCCGTGCGCAGAGGAGGAAAGACCGCACTATGACCGAAAACAACTGTAGCTCTAGCACGTGAGACCCGTAGATCTTTTGTGCCATCGTACATGAGGCTCCGAACATTTTAGTGGATCTTGCTTTGGTTTACTCTTATCCTCTTGCTTTACCGTCTTAGAGTGCTGAGAATGGTTAACCGACTTGCATTTTTGCTTAGCACAAACGGAGTGTTGGACTGACCCTTTCCTTCCAAAAGGAGGCCGTGGGTGTTGATCCCATATCGTATGAGGGGTGAAAAGACCGCGCCGCAGAAAAAAGCTACTGTAGCGCCAGCACGTGAGCCCCCCAGATCTTTTGTGACACCACATAGTAGGCGAAGCTCCTGATCTTTTGTTCCACAATATTTTTTGTTTGGCGGACCGACTTGCATTTTCGCTTTAGCGCAAACCGAGTGCTGGACTGATCCTTTCCTCCGAAAAAGGCGCCTCGGGGTGTTGTTCCCTTGTCCGTACGAGAGGTGGGAAGACCAAACTGCCGAAAAAGCTACTGTAGCGCCAGCACGTGAGCCCCGTCGATCTTTTGTGGCGCAGCTCTTGGAGTGTCGTCCCACTTTGATTGCACACTAGTGGTTGGGGCGCACCCTTGGTGCGCCGCATGGGACGAAGTTGGTGTGGTACCAGGTGGGATGCGCCCCTTCCACTGTCCTTTTTATTCTTTGGGTTAGTCTTCTGGATACAAGCTTTGTTGGTGCAAGTTGCTGACTCGAGCAATATAAACAGTGATAACATAGATACTAACAGTGACAATATGGACACTAAGATCAGTGATAACAAAAGACAGTAGTAATTCAGAAGGAACTAATGATAGGTTTCAAAGTAGAGCATCGTACGACACGCCGTGGTCCTCTAACATGTAGTTCCTGCACGGCAACCCCCAAGTCAGAGACGACCAAGTGGATTATCAGTGACAAGATGGGCATAGGTGCGGCCCGCCACCCCACCGTTGTCTTATGACTGAATAACAGAAAAATATGTTTTTTTGCTCAAAATGAGAAAAAATACATTGCCAAAAGAACCAAAGAATGACAAAATGTTGGGCAATATCATACTCAATGCAAAACCAATGGAGATTCAGCCTCTAAGCCGCTCATGGAGGCAAAGGATAACATGCTGTCATCCTTGAGGCCGCCGAGAAGTTGAGTGGTGCCACCATCATCCTCCGGTTCTCCTTGAAGTAATTATTGTACCATCCAGAGTACGAGCGTGGTGTCAAAAGCTCGGTGTGGCACTGCAAGCCGACAGCCAGCGGGCATCAGAGTCATTAAACCAGCCCCGTTCCCATTTGGGTGATGGCCACTGGTCTTCCTGTTAAAACTGCTTGTCTTCCTCGGAACAGACTTGGACCCAAAGATCATTTCATTTTTCTTTACTCAATAAATTGTGCAGGTTCCTCTGGTCCTCTGGTAAGAGTCAGTGAACAAGACCGGACCGATGACTGATGACTTCTGTTGTGAGTGTACTGCCAGAGGATGTGAAATTTATACCCGGTATCGTCTCTTATCTTCCTCTTTCTGTACTCTCCTGAGTTCTTGTTGTTCCAAAATGGCAACCATATGAACCTTCGCATGAAAATTCAATGCACCATATCCAGTGTGCTTGATTTCTGATAATCATGGTGAGCTAGCTCAGTGACTTACCGCGTCATATAGAAACGGTGTATTGCTTTCATCCTCCCAGGCAAATGTCTTGTCTATCAAGTTGTCAATCATAGCTGCACAAATGTAGCTTCTGATCATATTACATACCAAATGAGCGACTGAGTGATCAACCAAAGAAACAAAGATCACAGTGGATCTTTTTGAAAAAAATAGGAAGTAGAATGCGCTTATCGAAAAAGGCTTTCGCCCCGCTTTATATATAAAGCACCAACACACATTACAACCGGCAACAAGAAAGGAAAAGAAAAGAAAAGAAAAGAAAGGAAATCGACACGATACAGACACTACGGAACAGCGACCGCCGGCCTCAGATCAAGCCAACAACGCGAACGCGACAAGGGAGCAAATCATCACCGGAGGAGAGCCACGCTCCACCAACTCCCAAGGGCCCCTGTTGTCCCACCTTCCGCCGCTGCCTCCGAAGAGGGCACCCCTGCCCTCTCGTCCTGGATCGAAGGACGTCGTCCCTGTCAGGAGGCAGAATCTTTCACCCCTGAGCTCGGATGGACGGGCCAACAAGAGGCCAGGGAGAGGGCGGCAGCCCTGGCCACCTCACCTCTCATAGGAACCCATACGTCGCCACCGTCACCGGCCAAGACCAAGAAGCCCACACCACTGCAGAGCAGGAACACCACCGAAGAATAGGCAGAGCACCACCGCGCCGAGCCCCTGACCCCCAGGACTCCCAAGGTGGCGCCTTCAAGAAGTAATCGACGCTGAAGCGCCGTCGCCACCCAATCAAGAGATTTTAGGCTTTCGCTTTCTCTCGACCAAGGCGCTCCCTCTGCTTGTCCGGCGCTCGCCCTCAACCGCCGACCCCACCCACATCCGTCCCTCCCCGCGCCTCTTTCAACCCCTGTTGTTTCCGCCCGCAGCCGTTCGCGCCGCAACTGCTTGCTACTACCTCTTGCGTATCCGAGCCTCGATTTGCCAGGTCACATGATCGTAGTAACAAGAGTAGAACTGAAACTAAATAAATAAAATAAAACGAAAGCCACAAATCAAGATCTCTCTTCCCTTAACACTAAATCATATTTCATTTTTGTAAGCCCAACAAGTTTTTATAAACTGTACATCACATACTTTTGGACCATATTTTATTTTTACTGTCTATCACAAATGAAAAACAATACCACATACTGCATTGCTTAAAAATATATGTGGGCTTCAATAATCATATAATTACACATATTTATCAGACTCGTAAGAAAATTAGCGCATCTTGCTATTACAGTAAAAGAGGAGATGCACTTGTATAGTGCCAAGAATAAAACATGTATTGTTCTAACATACCTAGCCGAGCCTTCTTCATCAGACATGTCTCATCCTTCATAATTTCATATCTGGCATCTCATCCTCACCTACATCTGAGGTCTCCAAGATCCCATAGTATCTTTAATCAAGCTATTTTGTGGTGGACAACAGAAATCTGAAGATTAGATTCAGAGAGAGAGACGCAAGCGATCTGTAGATGCATGGAGTGTTTGTAGTCATTACTTACTGCACTTAAATATTGATCCAATGAGATCTAGATTCCCACACAGTCTCCTCAGGCTTGCTTCCAGTTTCTGGGAAAACGGACGAAATACGGTTTGTGTTGGATGGCAAAGTGTGTCCGGACGTTTAACGGCAAGGTGTTGGAGATGGACTAATAAGTCGAAGGGATGCTTCTGGCCGTACTCATACTTCAAACGCAAAAGTAGCTAGTGTGTTGCATGCTTCTACTCTACTGACTCCTTTGATTCATAGAAATTTTATTTTAAAAAATTGTAGGATTTAGATCCTTAATTTGTTTTTCCTATGGTGGACATTTGATTCACATCATTGTAATCCTTAGAAAAAAAGCATAGAATTAACTGAGAAGTAAAAAGAGAAGGTCTGGAACATATTATCGTTATTAGCTCATGACTTCGGCAATGACTCAGGTGCCGACGGTCCTCCCCTCCTTCCCTCGGCGCAAATCTTAGCCCTGCAGAGCACATAACAGTCAGATGAAGTTCTTCTCTGCTACCATAAAGCGATTCAGATGACAAACGTTTGCAGCAATGTAGAAGTACCTGGTTCAAGTGGAACAGGCAACATCAACTCAAAAATTGCAGTTACGTTGTCACCAGGCATAACCATCTTCATGTCCGGAGGCAACTCAATTTTTCCACAGACGTCAGCTGTGCTGACGTAGAACTGTGGGCTGTAATTTGAGAAGAAGGCAGTGTGGCGACCACCTTCATCCTTGGCAAGGACGAAATTTTCCACCTCAAACTTCTTGTAGGTCTTTACCACCAGGTTTGCACATGAAACGCCCTCGATGCGGCTATATCTCCTACGTGTCGAAGCACGACTTAGAGGCATAACCGCATTGAAAGCAATGTCGCAAGTGAGGTAATCTTCACACAACCCATGTAATACATAAGGGAAAGAGATACATAGTTGGCTTACAATCGCCACTTCACACAATACATGGGTAGAACATTACATCATACAGATACAATCAAGGTCCGACTACGGAACCAAAATAAAAGAAGACTACCCCAAATGCTACACAGATCCCCGATCGTCCCAACTGGGCTCCACTACTGATCAGCTGAAACGAAACAACACAATGAACAAGATCTTCGTCGAGCTCCTCCTTGAGCTCAGGTGCATCACCTGCACGGTTTCTCGGCACCTGCAAACTGGTTTTGGAAGTATCTGTGAGTCACGGGGACTCAGCAATCTCACACCCGCGAGATCAAGACTATTTAAGCTTAAAGGTAGGACAGGGTAGTGGGGTGGAGCTGCAGCAAGCGACTAGCATATCTGGTGGCTACAAACGCAAAAGAGAGCGAGAAGAGGAGGCAAAGCACGGTCGAACAACTATGATCAAGAAGTGATCCTGAACTCCTACTTACGTCAAACATAACCCAGAAACCGTGTTCTCCTTTCGATCAACCCCGAAAAGAGACACTCACGGTTACGCACACGGTTGGTGTATTTTAATTAAGATCAACTTCGGGTTTTCTACAACCGG
>CAJFDF010003339.1:0-19155 GCA_904067115.1 Aegilops sharonensis | reverse complement strand
CGCCACCCCCTCCTTCCTTCTCTTCCCTCTTCCCCTTCCTTGTCTCCTACTCCTACTACTTGGAAGGACTCCTAGTTGGACTAGGAAAGGGGGAATCCTACTCCTGGTGGGAGTAGGACTCCCCTAGGGCGCGCCATAGAGAGGGCCGGCCCTCTCCTCCTCCACTCCTTTATATACGGGGGCAGGGGGCACCCTATAGACACACAAGTTGATCTTCGTGATCGTTCCTTAGCCGTGTGCGGTGCCCCCTTTCACCATATTCCACCTCGGTCATATCGTAGCGGTGCTTAGGCGAAGCCCTGCGACGGTAGAACATCAAGATCGTCACCACGCCGTCGTGCTGACGGAACTCTTCCCCGACATTTTGCTGGATCGGAGTCCGGGGATCGTCATCGAGCTGAACGTGTGCTAGAACTCGGAGGTGTCGTAGTTTCGGTGCTTGATCGGTCGGGTCGCGAAGACGAACGACTACATCAACCGCGTTGTCATAACGCTTCAGCTTTCGGTCTACGAGGGTACGTGGACAACACTCTCCCCTCTCGTTGCTATGCATCACTATGATCTTGCGTGTGTGTAGGAATTTTTTTGAAATTACTACGTTCCCCAACAATTAAGTCCTAGTCGTATTGTAATAGGTCTAGTTGACTTGTAATCTCTTATATATACTGTTGTATGCGGCTGCAATAATCAATCAACAATAGTTCTATTCAATCTTACATGGTATCTTAGGGTTTTTGGTCCTAGGGGATGGCTCCGCCGCCCACTCCACCACCGCTGCCACCGCCTGGCTACTTCGAGCGCCGGGCCGCTACCCTCGCCCGCGTAGCCGCCGCGGATTCCTCCTCCTCTGCCCTAGTTCTACCACCACCACCACCACCACCCATGCCTCCGGTGCTCTCCTTCACCGATACAATCTCCAATATTAGTCCCTATATCCCCATTACCCTCGATCTCACCTCCCACAACTATTACCATTGGCGCCATCTCTTCGAAGTTCACCTCGGGCGCTGCAATCTTCGCTCCCACGTCGACGCCATCGCCGTGCCACAATCCCATGATCCCCAATGGGTCAAGGATGACCTTGCTATCATCCAATGAATCTACATGCGCGTCTCCACCGAGATCTTCAATCTCGTCTTCCGGGAAGACGACACCGCCGCCGGTCTCTGGGCGGCCCTTCAGCAGTTGTTCTAAGACAACGTCGATGCTCGCACCAATCTACTCCACACCGAGATCAGGAATACGGTGCAAGGCGACTCCCCCCTTAGTGTCTATTGCCAATGCCTCAGGTCCATCGCCGACGAACTACGTGAACTTGGTGATCCCGTTGAAGACCGACAGCTTATCAACATCCTCCTCATCGGGCTCAGCGAACAGTTCGACAAGCAGGCTTCTTTCATACCCATGATGCGGCCCTAGCCAACCTTTGCCGAGGTGCGCTCCATCCTCCAGTGGGCCGACCGTGCTCAAACCAACAAGGACGCTCGCCCTCAGCTCTTCGCCGCCGTTCCGCGCGGTCCGGCACCCGCGGCGCCCCTTCACCAGCGGTGCCTTCTTCCTCGACCGCGCCCGCTCCACCGCCAGGCTAGCGTCCCAGCCCTAATTATCGCGGCAGAACCCCATCTACCGACCACCTACGACGCGCTCGGTGCCCACTCCTTCACCGTCGCCGGCCCCAAGTGTGCCACCAGCAGCTACGCCTTGGCGTCCTCCACATGATCCCTGGACGGGGCTAGTCCAAGCTTGGCCCATGCCATGGTCCTCTCCGGCTCCCCTCGGCGCTCCACCGGCTTACACCGGTGCCTGGCAGCCTGGCGTGCAGCCCGATACTGGTGCCCCAGGACTCCTCACGCCTCGCCCGCCGCCTCACGCCTACCATGCTGCTCCATCATATGGCGCTCCCTACTATGCTGACGGCAGCCACTACTACACCCCACCGTCAGCCCCTACTGCCATCGTCGTCGTACCAGCCGGCCCTGCTGCCATCGCCTCCACCGTCGGCTCTACTGCCCTCGCCATCGTACCAGCCAGCCCTGCTGCCTACACCGACATCTGCTACACCGCCAAGCTGGTACCAAGCCGCCTTCATCCAGGCCATGAACAATTTTGCCTCCCAAGGCAACACAGGAATGGATTGGATTTTCGATTCCGGTGCTTCTAGTCATATGTGTGCATCTAGTATGTTTCTCTCCTCTTGCACTTCACCACTTTTTAAATCCATCACCCTCGGTGACGGTTCTTCTATACCCATCTATTGCGTTGGTCAGGCTCAACTTCCCTCCACCACCAAAACTCTTCTTCTTCGTGATGTACTTGTTGCTCCTACCCTTATCAAAAATTTAATCTATGTTCGTCAATTCACATGTGATAATCTTGTTTCTGTCGAATTTGACCCCTTTGGCTTATCTGTGAAGGATTATCAGACCAAGGTCGAGATCGCGCGGTTCAATAGCTCCGGTGACTTATACTCTCTCAATGGTGTTCCTGCCGTTGCCTCTCCAACCTCCATGATGGCATCTGTTGATCTCTGGCATCGGCGTCTAGGGCATCCCAACCCTGCTGTTTTAGCATCTGTTCTTAGTGAATTTACTATACCTTGTAATAGAGATTCTCACGATTCCTCCGTTTGTGAGTCATGCCAATTAGGCAAGCATGTGCGTCTTCCTTTTAGTTCGTCTAGCTCTTCAAGTACTTATCCCTTTGAATTAATACATTGTGATCTCTGGGCATCACCCATTGCTAGTGTCTCTGGTTTTAAATACTATCTTGTTATATTAGATGATTTTACACACTTTGTATGGACCTTTCCTCTCCTCAACAAATCCGACGTTCACGTTCTCTTTCTCAATTTTCAGTGATACGTCTCCGTGCACTTCTTTCTCCAAGGCAGATGGTCGTTTATGTTCAATACTATCATAGAAAGCTTGGATCTCAGAGAGATAGAGCTTTCGGGTAGAAAATTCACTTGGGCAAACTCGCTACCGGTTCCGACTTTTGAGAAGCTCGATCGTGTTTTGGCGAGCGTCGATTGGGAACAGAAGTTTCCTCTGGTAACGGTGCAGGCGTTGACACGAGGTATCTCGGATCACACACCGCTACTAGTCGACTCAGGGGCTCAAACTCATATGGGTAATAAGAATATTTTCTCCTTCGAACTTGCTTGGTTTGATAGAGAAGGGTTTATTGAGTTGTTAGCTAGAGAGTGGGCTAAAGACTCGGGGGGAAGGTCACCCATTGAGCGGTGGCAGTGCAAGATTCGTCATCTTCGAAGGTTCCTTCGTGGATGGGCTAAGCATACGAATGGGTTATATAAGGCTGAGAAGGAAAGACTCCTTATGATTATTCACGCCCTTGAGTTAAAAGCTGAAACCTCTATTTTAGATACCTGCGAGCTAGAATCTAAAGTGGAGGCCGAGTTAAGGTTGAAAGAGCTTCTCCGCGAGGAGGAATTGAAATGGGCTTTGAGAGCTAAGGTTCGTAAGGTTGTCCAAGGAGAGGACAACACTCAATTCTTTCATATGATTGCTAATGGAAAGCATCGTAAGAAGAGAATTTTTCAATTAGAACAAGATGAAGGGACGATAGTTGGTCAGGAAAACCTGAAAGTTTACATTACCAACTATTATAAGCAGTTGTTTGGACCTCCGGAAGAGGGTTTTGTGTCCCTGGATGAGTCAAGAGTTGAGGATGTTCCCCAACTTGAGACGGAAGAGAATGAGATTTTGACTGCTCCTTTTACGGAGAAGGAGGTGTTTGAGGCCATTGCACAAATGAAAAACAATAAAGCGCCAGGACCAGATGGGTTTCCGGCGGAGTTCTACAAAAAGTGCTGGCATTTTATTAAGGGTGACCTGTTGCCGATGTTTCATGATTTGTTCATTGGTCAGCTTCATTTGTTCAAGCTCAATTTTGGAACGATAACTCTTCTTCCTAAGAAGACAGAGGCTATTCGCATTGAGCAGTTCAGGCCTATCTGTTTGCTTAATGTCAGTTTTAAAATTTTCACCAAGGTTGGGACGAACCGACTCACGCAGATTGCGCATTCAGTTGTGCAACCGTCCCAGACCGCTTTCATGCCAGATAGAAATATCCTTGAAGGGGTGGTCGTCTTGCATGAAACGCTCCATGAGATCCACTCAAAAAAACTAGATGGTGTGGTTTCTAAAGTGGATTTTGAAAAAGCATACGATAAAGTTAAATGGCCTTTCCTTCAACAGGCGTTGCGTATGAAAGGATTTGACAAGGCCTGGCGAGACCAGATTGAATCCTTTACGCAAAAAGGGAGTGTAGGGATTAAAGTGAATGATGATATAGGTCACTATTTCCAGACACACAAAGGACTAAGGCAAGGAGATCCCATGTCACCGATTCTATTCAACATAGTGGTTGATATGTTATCTATTTTAATAGGTCGGGCTAAGGATGCGGGGCAGGTTTCTGGCTTGGTTCCGCACCTAGTTGATGGTGGTATATCCATTTTGCAGTATGCTGATGATACTATCATCTTTATGGAGCATGACTTGGCGAAAGCAAGAAACATGAAGCTTGTGTTGTGCTTATTTGAACAATTGTCTGGACTCAAGATTAACTTCCATAAGAGCGAACTGTTTTGCTTTGGAAGAGCTACTGAGGACCAGGAGGCGTATAAGCAATTGTTCGGATGTGAGTTGGGTTCGCTACCGTTTACATACTTAGGTATACCCATTCATCATCGTAAGCTGACGAACAAGGAGTGGAAGTGCATCGAGGATCGTTTTGAAAAGAAACTGGGCTGTTGGAAAGGGAAGCTCATGTCATATGGAGGTCGATTAATCCTGATTAATTCGGTCCTCACCAGTATGCCCATGTTTCTTTTATCCTTTTTCGAGGTCCCGGTGGGGGTCAGGAAGAGGTTAGACTTTTATCGATCTCGATTCTTTTGGCAGAATGATGAGTTGAAACGAAAGTATAGGCTTGCAAAATGGGATATCATCTGTAGGCCGAAGGACCAAGGCGGTCTAGGCATTGAAAATCTAGAGATCAAGAATAGATGTCTCCTTAGCAAGTGGCTTTTTAAACTTTCGTCCGAGACAGAGGCTACTTGGGCTCAGATTCTGCGAAATAAGTATCTTCAGTCTAAAACTTTGGCTCAGGTGACTGTGCGCCCGACTGATTCGCCGTTTTGGAAAGGGTTGATGAGAGTCAAGCCACTCTTCTTTAACAGGGCAAAAATCTTAGTCGGTGATGGGGCTAACACGAGGTTCTGGGAGGATACGTGGCTTGGGGAAACGCCTCTGGCACTTCAATATCCTACTCTGTATAACATTGTTCAACGTCGAGAAGCCTACGTTGCAACTGTCTTACAGTCCACGCCTCTCAATATTAGCTTTCGGAGGACGCTGGTAGGCGATCGTTGGGAGGCCTGGCTTCATCTTGTACGAAGGCTGATGGATGTCCAGCTGTCTCAGCAGCCAGATAGATTGTTTTGGAAACTGACTAAGGACGGCAGGTTCTCGGTCAAATCTATGTATCTGGATGTCATAAATACTAGTGTCATTCCTTGCTCGAAGCACGTCTGGAAAGTTAAGGTACCTTTGCGAATCAAAGTGTTTATGTGGTTTGTGCATAAACAAGTCATTTTGACAAAGGATAACCTGGCAAAACGCAATTGGATGGGTTCTGCTAGGTGTAGTTTTTGTGATTGTAACGAAACTATCAGGCACCTATTTCTAGATTGTCCGCTGGCTAAGATTCTTTGGCGTTCGATTCATATTGCTTTTAATATTACTCCACCTACCTCTATCAATATGTTATTTGGAACATGGCTTGATGGGGTTAACTTGGATTTAGCAAGACACATTCGTGTTGGAGTGTGTGCCTTGTTATGGGCAGTATGGAACTGCAGAAATGATTTGGTTTTTAACAGAGCAACGAACTTTCACTTTTTGCAGGTTATCTTCAGGGCCACAGCATTGATCCGTATGTGGTCGCTACTCACTCCGACGGAGGCCAGGGGGCGTTTGGCTACTGCGTCTACCCGATGGGAGATGGTAGCTCGGGTTATTTTCAACCGGTTTGGATGGCGGTCATGTAATAGGATAGGCATGTAGTGCTCCTATTTTATTTGCCAGCCGGTTGTGGCTCCATGTTTAGGCTCGCTTGAGCAACCTTTTTTCTTTTCAAACTTTCAGATATTGGAGACTTTGTGACTGGTTTTGTTCTTTAATAATATGAGCCGTATGCATCTTTCTGATGCAGAGGCTGGGGTCATACCCCTTTTCTAAAAAAAAAATTCGCTTCATACAATGTGATAATGGTCATGAATTTGATAATGTTAAAAATCGTACCTTCCTTCTTAACCATGGCATTCTTCTCCGTTTTTCTTGTCCCTACACTTCTCCTCAAAACGGCAAAGCTAAACGTTCTCTTCGTACTATAAATGATATTATTCGTACCCTTCTTCTTCAATCTTCCATGCCTTCCCAATACTGGGCTGAGGCTCTCCACACCGCTACATATCTTCTCAAAATCCGTCCCACCAAAGTCAATCCCAACGTCACCCCCTAATTTTCTCTATTTCTGTGTCATCCAAACTACTCCGACATTCGTCTTTTGGTTGCCTCTACTTTCCTAACACTTCCGCTACCACCGCTCATAAGCTATCTCCCCGCTCTCTTCCGTGTGTTCTCCTCGGTTTTTCAGATGAATACAAAGGCTATTGCTGCCTTGACTTATACACCGGTCTGGTTCTTGTATCTCGGCATGTCACCTTTGCCGAACATATCTTTCCATTTGCTCAACGTACTTCTCCATCACACCTCACTACTTCCCCACCTAACCACCCTCCTACTCGTTTCCCTTTTTATGCTCCTCTTCTGCAATCTCAATCTCCAAATACCTCTTCACCACCACCCCAACCAAATTCCCCTACACTGCTGACACCCAATCATAACCCTCCACCTTCGCCACCTGCATCATCGCCCATACATACCGATGCACCAGCATCCCCTCCCGCACTATCCCCCACACATGTAGATGCGCCACCATCCCCTCCAGCACCATCACCCATACAAACTGATTCATCACCATCCCCTCCATTGTCCGCATCATCCGCTGCGCCGGACATCCGTGTTGCTCCTCTTCCCATTCGCGATGTTCCTACTATTCCCTCAGTCAATGACCATTCTATGCGCACTTGTTCCAAATCAGGTTTTCGTCAACCCATAGATCGTCTTAACCTTCACGCCACCCTGTCCTTGTCCCAAGTTCCCAAATCTTACAAAACTGCGCTTCTTGATCCTAATTGGGCTGCAGCTATGCAAGAAGAATTTTCGGCCCTTACTGAAAATAATACTTGGCAGCTTGTTCCTCGTCCTTTCAACACCAACATTGTCTCCGGTAAGTGGGTGTTTCGTTAGAAGTTTCACTCCGATGGCACTCTTTCTCGCTACAAAGCACGTTGGGTATGTCGCGGCTATTCCCAACAACATGGCATTGATTACGATGAAACTTTCTCTCATGTAGTTAAGCCTAGTACCATATGCACTGTTCTCAGCCTTGCTGTCTCCTCCGCCTGGCCTATTCACCAATTAGACATTAAAAATGCCTTCCTTCATGGTTCTCTCCAAGAGACCGTCTACTGTCAGCAACCTCTCGGTTTTGAAGACCCTTCTTATCCAAACCATGTTTGTCTTCTTCAAAAATCTCTCTATGGTCTCAAACAAGCTCCACGTGCATGGTTTCAACGCTTCTCTTCCTTTATTCAAACCATAGGTTTTGTTTCCTCTCTTTCTGACGCTTCTCTCTTTGTCTATCATCATAATTCTGACATTGCATACTTACTTCTTTACGTTGACGATATCATTCTCATTGCTTCTTCTCAAACCTTTTTGGACCGCATCATTACTCATCTCCGCTCTGAGTTTTCTATGACAGATCTTCGTCTTCTTCATCATTTTTTAGGCATTGCAGTGATTCGTGATTCATCGGGTCCGTTTCTTTCCCAACGTCAATACATCCTAGATCTTCTCAACCGTGCTGGTATGCTAGTCTGTCATCCTTCAAATACTCCTGTCGACACTAGTTTCAAACTTTTTGCCAATGGTGATCCTTTCAATGATCCTTGCTGGTGCCCTTCAGTATCTTACCATTACTCGTCCTGAAATTTCGTTTGCTGTCCAACAAGCTTGTCTTTATATGCATGATCCTCACATACCTCACTATAATCATATCAAGCGCATCCTTAGGTATCTCAAAGGTACTCTCGAACATGGTCTCCACATAAACAATTCTTCCCCTACCTCTCTCACCGAGTATTCTGATGCAGACTGGGCTGGTTGTCCCGACACTCGACGATCTACATCCAGTTTCTGTGTTTTTCTTGGTGACAATTTGATTTCTTGGTCCTCGAGAAGGCAGGTAACCGTCTCCCGCTCGTCCGCTGAAGCTGAATATCGTGCGGTTGCACATGTTGTGGCTGATACGGTCTGGCTTCGTCAGTTGCTCTCGGAGTTGCATCGACCGCTTGCACATGCTACAATTGTTTATAGTGAGAACATCTCAGCTGTTTACATGTCCGGGAATCCTGTTCAACATCGCCGGACTAAACATATTGCAATTGATATCCATTTTGTTCGCGAGAAGGTGGCTCTTGGACAAGTTCGGGTGCTGCATGTTCCTTCTACAGCTCAATTTGCTGATATTTTTACCAAGGGACTACCATCAACATCATTTTGTAATATTCAATCTAGTCTCAACGTTGTCGAGCCTCCCGTTGATACTGCTGGGGGATGTTAGACTATTACTTGGCTCTCAAGTTATCTAGTCCTAGTTGTACTGTAATAGGTCTAGTCGGCTTGTAATCTCTTATATATACTGTTGTATGCGGCCGCAATAATCAATCAACAATAGTTCTATTCAATCTTACAGTGTGTATCCTCAAAAAAATGGTGCACAGATTCCTAGAAGAAATATTGGTAATTGAGAAACAGAAATTTTGTTGTAATACTATTAGCAACAAAACTGCATTCTAATGTCCCCAAGGTGTGAAACAATAGTGCACTCCTTATATGAAGGTGAAATGGTTTTCATGGTGAAAAATGAGTAAGACCCATCACGAAATTATAAGCAACATAATTTTTTTTAGAAAAGGAGGATGACCCCTGGCCTCTGCATTTGGGAGATGCATACGGCCACTTTATTGATTATTCTAGAGGACCTTACAAAGTATTACAACAATGTGCCTGAATCCACCATCTTGGAAACATATGCCGCTACTCCTATCCAATATGATGAAGGGGTGCTAGCTGGGCCACTACCCAAACCACTCACCTAAGCCTAACATCAAAAGCCGGAAGCCGAAACTCATTTGGAAGCCCCAGCCGAGCCACATACCGGGTCTGGGCACAATCCGGTCAGACGCACTCGTGTGTCGTCGCCGCCATCTTCCACATGTCTTCAGATCATATTGAGGCTTCTACCTTGTCTGGCCACTCTGCCATCGACGCCACCATGACGCCAGACAACAACCTCCTCCTGCGCGAGTCCAGCACCGCGCATCGGGCGCCGAGTCTCCACTGCACCACGCCGCGGAGATCCGTCGTCATCAATGTGCAGGATGAAGTACCGCTCCACCAAAAAACCGTCCACTGGTCCCTCAAACCCGTGTATGCCTCCAAAAATGACGCCCCCAAGGAGGAAACGACACCAACGCGCCGCCGTCATCTGATCAACTGATCTAGGGTTTCCCCCGGAGGTAGCGGATAGAGGTCTGGAGCTTCTCCACGGCGAGGCCTTCAAAAAGGTAATGACACGAAAAAGTGCCGCCAACGCCGGTCTTGGAATCAAGCCAAGAACTAGGTTTTCACCCGGATCCGCTGAAGGAACCGCCATCCAGCATCGTGTGCACGGGTCGCCGCCGATCTGAGCCGCCGCACATTGAGGTCGCACTGGCCAGATCAGATCTGTCCAGAGGGCAACCCGCACATGGCGCCGACCCAACCCAGGCCCTCCATGCCGCCAAGGGCCAGAGGCGCCAGGGCCTCCACCATGCGCAGCCGCCCTGCCACCCACGCGGCCCAGGACGGCCAGCACCGCCACATCCCGTCGACGGCGCGCGCCCCGATCCGCCGCCAAAACGGTCAGCCGCCGCTCCTCCACCGCGAGGAAGAGAGGAGGGGACCGCCGCTCCCTGAGGCCGCCGCCCCAGCATCCAGCGCCACCACGCCATAGAAGAGGCCGGAAGGCCAGATCCATGCCGGCGCGCAGCTCCGCATCGCACGGCGCGCCGTCCAGGGCTGACCTCCATGCGTGATGGGAGAGGAAAGGCCCGCCGCCGCCGGCAACCGCACGGGCTTTGCCCGGCGGGGACGCTCGACGGCGGCGAGGGGGAGGGAGCAGGAGGGGGGTGGCGGCGGTGGCGGGGTTAGGTCACCGAGCCGCCCCCCTGGAGAGCGACTCGGGCAGGTGTGGGGGTGTGGATCACGTGAGTGCGAGAGTGGCCTGGCACTATCACCATCGACCATTTCCTTTGAAATGGTTCAGTGCAAATTATCTATTTCCATCATTCAAGCTCTCAGAAGTAAAGGCAAAAAAAGGAGGAATTTTGGTCAATATGTCAGTTCCGAATATTTTGGTCAATATTTTCCTATGTGCTGAAACATATTGTGCAAATTGGCTACTCTGATATTTGTGCAGAGATTCCCAGAAGAAATATGCAAGAGTGGAGTAGCAGAACAAACCAAAACAGACAATACTGCACTCATTACATGAAGGCGAAATGGTTCATACTGAAATATGAGTAAGACGTCGGAAAATTATAAGCAACATATAACACCATCGACCATTTCCTTTGAAGGCACCGGCAAGGTAAATATGCAACCCTCGCATGTACACAGTACATGCTAAAAGGTGTATGTAAAGTAAAATTGTGTCAAATTAAGTTTATGGTATGGTATGATCTAATCTAGTCAACACATATATCCTCCAACAGCATATGGTAAAATTAGAACACCTGCCTGGCAAAAATTATGTAAAGAACTGAATCTACAAAAACCATCTAGAAACAGCAACAACAAAATGTAACCGATAATTGCATTCAGTCAGTACAAACAATATAAATGCCACGTAACTAGGTAAGACTGCATACAGTCATCTCCAAGAGATACAGGACAATTATTTTCAGTAGTGTGTGTACTACTGTAGCAAGGGGTGCTCCCAACAGCCAGAATGTTCACACAAGTAAGCTCTTCAGCCAACATTTAGGCCTGCATTATTCGTTGTGGTGGATATGTTGGGCTGCTATCAGAAGGGTGGGGGTGGTGAGCCGCCTGGGCCCGGGGGTCCGCAGAATGGGGCGCAGCAATCTTGGAGCAGGCAGCAACAACAGAGGAGGTAGAAGCTGCACAAGAGGTATTCGTCCTGACTTTCAGAGAATATAAACTATCTGTTTCAAACAGAGGAAAAAAAACTTCAAATGAAGAAATATAAACGATCGACTAATGCATGCTTCGCCACTTATATATTGAAATTTGATTGAATTGACCACTAAACCACTAACCATCTAACTGAATGAATTGCTTTCCCCTTTTCTTTTGGAGATGGTGACTTGATAGTAAATTGATGTTTTCGCTGGCAAAAATGCATTAGTTTAAATTTCTGTTAGTAGCTGAGGATTCAACTTACCAGGATCCGAAGAAGCCACAAAACCAAGGCCCCCAAGAACCAGGGCCAGGGCCTCCCCAACCTGGTCCTCCAGGCCCACGAGGACCCATTCCACCAACACAGAAACAACTGGCTAATACAGACTACAGCTTCACAAGAACTCAACCAGGACACAATACAAGAGTTGATGCCCCAGTTGGAAAATAAGAAGTATTTATAGATGTGAGTCTTGACTCTCACCCACTGGTCAATCAAGTCTCCGTTCCAAGTTCCAACTACTATTCTGAACCCTCTGCCTGCTCTTCCCTTGCATTAGGACTACAGCTTTGATTTCTTAGTCTTAAATGCAATCTGGGTGATCAACTGCTTCTGCACTATTATGTTCATTCTAATCAATACCTGTGTCCTCCCAATAGCATATAGTATATGTTAAAGTAAACACCAGTCCGGCAAAAATACGTGAACATCTGAATCTAGAAACAGCAGCTACAAATTGTGCCAGGAATTTATATATGCAAACTAAGTACATCTTAAGTTATTAGCATCATCGGTGAGCTTATATTGCTTCATTATCTCACTTTGCTTACATTTCAGAGAATACCCTCTGACGAGAAACAATAGTAGGCTTCTGTTTCTGTAGGCAGAAAAGATGATAATCAAGCTGAGGGAAGAGAGCAGATAAAACTAAGTGTCTTCTTCCAGCCAATTACCACGAGGGTCATTAGCTGCAGTTACATAAGATACAAATGATCTTTCTTGTAAAGTCTTGCACATAATAAAATTCAGGCGGCAGTTCCATGTTTAGTCGGAAAAAGTCTGCTACTCTTAGCAACAAACGTCTATGATATGCAGACTGTTGGTCGACTTATCTGAAAAATACTTTGTACAGAAACATTGTCCAGATGGTTTTGATTTTTGTACATAACCACTAGTATCAGAAGCCTACTTGTATAGAACAGTATATTTTGTACAGAACCGTCCAAAGTGTTTGCTGCTCATGTAGCTTAATCAATTAACCTTGTAAGGGATTTTTTTTCCTGCCAGTGAAGTTTTTATAGCGTCTTTGAGTTCGATTCTGGGGACAGAAAAACAGTGCAAGTTTCTGCATATTTTCTACTCAGGTTGGTATCAAGCTCTGAACT
This sequence comes from Aegilops sharonensis, assembly GCA_904067115.1. Classification (NCBI taxonomy): domain Eukaryota; kingdom Viridiplantae; phylum Streptophyta; class Magnoliopsida; order Poales; family Poaceae; genus Aegilops; species Aegilops sharonensis. The sequence continues at coordinate 6,373 of CAJFDF010003339.1, read as the reverse complement.
ATGAGTTAGTACTCTGATTTCACATGCTGGCTTATGAAACATGAATTATGACAGAACATTTCACTGAGCAGTTTGACTATGATGCAACCATTTAATTTAACTACTATTGCGCCATAGTCTTCTAAAAATTCAGATATAGCTTGCAAGTCAACAAAGAATCTGTCTATGCTCATCGTCAGCTTCAACGAAGGGTAGAAACAGGGAACACCCCTACTAATATTGACTATTAAGAAGACCACTAGATAAAAATGGTAATGTCAATTCTTCAATTCAAGAAATTTGGTACAAAGAACTAAGAACACCACTAGAAAAGTCAATTCCTGCCCAGAAAATAGACCCATGAGGTGGTTCAGCTGGCAAATATCTCAAAAGCAGAGCAAAGCATCAACACGGCATTAATCACTTCAACCAAAAGGGAGACAAGCAATATAACATTCAGAGCTTATGATCCTAACTTATATTACATCAATACCTAAAAGCAAGATGCCAGCAGGCTCATGGTTGATCATTTCATAGATATTGCGGCTCATAAGGAAACGACAGCTAGTCTGTTAAGAACCACCACCTCACTGAACAGCGATCAGATGAAAAGTGAAGCATTCACAGCATAACCTTTTAGAGCCGGAAAAAAGGTATGCTGAACAAGACTTTGCTTGAGCTGACATTGATAAACACAGAGGCGTTGGAGATCAAAATTGAAACTGTCAATCAATTTGCCATCTGTGTCAATGTGAAACGCCGACCAACCAAAATTGACCAGCAAGAGCATGCCACCATCCCCCGAAACATCATTCACATCCCAAAGATTAATATCCCGAAAGTCATAGTCTACATAATCTTTGACCCGGCCCCTGATTTCTTCAACCGGCAGTCTGATTTGGTACTTTAAGTCCCAAACCTCGCTTTCGTAGTTCTGCAACACCCATATACCAACAGTGTTCTTGTCATCGTCATGGCAATAGATGCCAAGCATGCCATCCTTCTCAAAGATATATGCCTGGGCGGGAACAATTGGAGAATGCATCTGCCGGAACGACTCGGCTATGGTATCGAACACTATTATGGGTTTGCTTTCACGCTTTCTGATTCCACTCCGATGATACACTGGGTTTGGGTACCAATGCAGACTATCATGCACGTGGACAGGTTCGTCGAGCAACTCTGCCTTCGTCTCCGGCCACCCGATGTACCTTGGTGACTGGTCGGGTCCCAACGAAAGGACAAAGCAGCCAATTTGATCTTTCGGCGAGTCCTTGCGGCTCGCCTGGTGCAGTAGCAGGCGGTACTCGCCAGTAGGTCGGTGTGGGTATATCCCCAAGGTGTCGAAGTCCCACGGCGGCCCCACGACGGAGGCGAGCTCACGCGTGGTCGGGTTGCAGATAGAGATGTGGGATCCATGCATACCCTTGTAGTATGTGGAGAGGACGAGGAGGCCGTCGCACGAGGCATCCACATATAGGTGCCTGTCAAGCCGGGCGACCCTATGGAGCTGCGCGTTAGCGGCGGCCCGGTGGTCGAAGGCGAGAATGTCATGGTGGCGGAAGGCGAGGACGCATCGTTCGCCGGACAAAATGTGGAAGGTGGGCTGGCGGGCGTGGTGGGCGAGGAGGAAGCCGCGGGTGGAGGTGGCGCGGCGCCAGGCGCGGCGGACGGCGCGGCAGCGGAGGAGCGATTTGGGGTCGAGACGAACGAGGATCTCCCAGATGACGACGTCGTCTGGAAGGCCGCTGAGGAGAGGCGTCGCTGCTGCTATTACGGCCTCCGCCATGGGCGCCGGCTGGGAGCTCATCGTGGAGGAGCGCGGGCGGCGGCGGACGGGAGGGGAGATGGAAATAGGCAGTTGGGACGGATGACTTCTCTGCAAGCTATAACTCTGGGCTCAGAAAAATAGTGTCCCTCACAAATGGGCTGGCCTTAGCCCATAAGCAGATTACTTTATTTTGAAGAGTGAGATCTCTGTTTCTCAAAAAAAAAAAGAAAAAAAAAACAGTGAGATCTCTGAGAAATCTTTTTTTAGGGTAAATGTCGCCGCTTTTAACTCATACGAAGTTTGGAATCTCGTCTGCGATCATGTCCAGAATGCAATCTGGAGGTAACCCAAGCCACACCTTACAAAGTTCTTCTCCTACACTTAATTTAGCTAACTTATGCGCGGCAACATTTGCAGAACGTCTCACCCACGAAACACGAAAATCCTCGAAAGTCCGCAGCATGGTCTTGATCTCCTCCACCCATGATCCTGTCGCTGCCAAGATCCTCTCCGGGCTGTTAATCATTTGCACTAGAGTCTGGCTGTCCAGTTCTAGGTGAATTTATCTGCACATTGATCTCCGCAGCAACCAAAAGAGCTCTCTTACATGCTTTTATCTCACCAACATCGGCCTCCACGATATGAGAGAAGAAATGGCACGCTCCTGCAAGAAAAGCACCTATTGTTTCGAAGCACCACGCCCCCTCCACTCTTGCCGCCGAACTTGGATGTAGCTTCGTCGGTGTTGGCCTTGACCCACCCCTTCTTCCGGCGCCATCCATCGCTGCACAACAGGGAGTTTGGCCGCCGGGGCCGGCCTCTCATGAACCTAGCTCCTGCCATTCTCTCATGAAGGAGCAAACCCTCTCCACTATTTCATGTGGTTCATCAATTCTCTTGCCATTCTTTGTCTCGTTCCGTGCAAGCCAGAGGGCATAGACCGCCTGGATCATCGCCTCCCGCTCATCTGCGTGAGCTTTAGCAAACCATCCTAGCAGCCAATTTGACAGTTTGCTCTGGGAGCATGTGAAGCTCGGTGGGGCAGCCACCGTGACTCCATGTTCTGAACGCAACTGGTTCCAAATCTGGACTGAATGTTGGCAAGACCAAAAATTGTGCATGATAGTCTCCTCCTGTCCACACACGACACAAAACACTCCTGGTTTGATTCTTCAGCGCAGCAGCTCCGCACCAACAGCCAAACCATTCCTTATAACTCTCCACATGTGAATATTGGCCTTGTTCGGCGCGCTAGTATCCCAGAGCCCCAAGTATCCTTGATGTTTGTTAACTGAACTTGCTGATTCCGGCCGTCCGGATTTCAACTTGTTCATGGTCATCCTCAAGTGATAAGCCGAGCGCACCGTAAATACCCATTCTTCTTGTAGTTCCATGCTAGGTCGTCCTCCATCGCCGGTCCGCCAATGGCTATCTGCTTGATATAGACGGCATCATCCGGCGTGAACATGTCATCAATTCTGGTGTTATTCCATGCGTCACTAGCAGCCACTAAAAGATCATCCACCTTAGTTACACCCTGCACAAACACAATTCCGACTGGCCGCATGCTTCTGCTCCTCGGGATCCAATTGTCATGGTGTATATTTATCCTTGTTCCATCACCGACCCTCCAAACAAGCCCTTCTCTCAATAGATCACGCCCATGGAGTGTACTTCGAAAAGTGAAAGCTCCCCCTGAGGGACAAGTGGCTGACATGATCGTAGAATCCGGGAAGTACCTCGCCTTGAGAACACGAGCACACAATGACGTTGGGCACTGTAGAATCCTCCATGCCTGTTTAGCCAATAGAGCTTGATTGAAAGCTTCCGGATCCCGGAACCCAAGGCCTCCATCCCGCTTGGCGTCACACATCTTCTCCCAAAAAATCCAATGCACCTTCCTCCCTTGCGGCCTTTGATAGCCACTGGCCCTTCAATCCATTGACCTACCCTTTGAGCACTCTGTGACATATCTGAACGTATCATCCATTGATCTCCCAACCAGTGTGGGGAGACCCAAGTATCGCTCACTGAGTGCCTCATTGTGAACACCGAGAATATTTTGCAATTGTCCCTTAAAGCCATCATGAATGCCCCTGCCAAAAAAATTGAAGATTTTTGTAGATTAATCCGCTGACCCGAGGCCTCCTCATACTGCCTAAGAATTTCCTTTAACTCCAGCATATTATCTGATGATCCCTCAAGGAAAACAATACTGTCATCGGCGAACAATAAGTGGGTAACTTTGGGGCCAGTGCTCCGAAATGACACTCCTTTGATTCTGTTCTCCTCTTGCGCTCTCTTCAGGAGTGCCAAAAAACCCTCCACACAGAACAAGAATAGATAGGGTGATAATGGATCTCCTTGCTGAGTCCACGTGAAGGGATAAAACCCCTAGATAATCCACCATTGAGCCTCACTGAGAATCTCGCTGACGTCACAGATCGCATGATCATGGCAATCCATCGAGGATCAAAACCTACCTAATGCAACACCTGCTCCAGAGAAATCCACTTGACCCTATCATAGGCCTTCAGCATATCTAGCTTGACCGCACACAATGGTTTCTTTCTCTTCCTTTTCTGAATGGCGTGCACGCTCTCATATGCCACAAGTACATTATCTGTGATCAAACGTCCCGGAACAAATGCACTTTGTTCTTCTGAGATCAACAAAGGGAGTGAGCCCTTCAACCTGTTCGCCAGAACCTTCGTGGCTATCTTATAAAGCACGTTACACAAACTGATCGGTCGTCCAAATTGTGAAAGCAACTCCGGTGAGTTGACTTTGGGAATCATGACAATGACCGTATCATTAAAACCATCAGGCGTTGCCACACCATTCAGGAAATCTTTCAGCGCCTTGCACACGTCATCTCTAACCAAGGACCAGTGTCTTTGGTAGAAAAGAGCAAGTAATCCATCTGGCCCGGGCGCCTTTGTAGGGCCCATTTGGAATAAGGCCTGCTCTATCTCGTCGTCTGAAAATGCTGTCGTCAACCTTTGATTCATCTCCGTCGTGACCAGTGGTGCAATATTTTGTAGTAGCCCATTTGCCCCCGCCGACCCGTCGGATCTGAACAAGCATTCATAAAATGACGCGGCTAATTCCCTCATATCCTCATCCACAGTACAACAAGAACCATCCTCTCGACGCAGTGCCCTAACAGTATTTTTCCGTTTTCTATTCGTAGTCCTGTTCCGAAAATATTTGGTATTTTGATCACCTGCTTTGAGCCAGTCCACGCGCGATCGCTGACGATAGAACAATTCTTCCCTTTCATAAATCTCTCTCAACTTTTCCTCAATAGCTCGGGTCTCAAGTGAGCACCCCGTCTCCGCAGCCCGAGTCTTTGCCGTGACTATCTGGGCCTTGAGCTTGCTTATTTGGCGCCGGATGGACCCGAAGACCGCCCGAGCCCAGTGTTGCATATAACTTGCAACTCAGCCCTGCCGCTGCATGAATGTGTGCACCCCTTGAGCTCCCACGTCCGACGACGCCCATGCTTCTGCCACCATGTTATCGTAGCTCTCATGCCTAGTCCATGCCTTCTCAAAGCAGAAGGGTCTATCCCCCACTGGCCTACGAGCAGGAGCCATCTCCATAGCCCGTATCAGAAGCGCCTGGTGGTCAGATTCCTCTATCATCACGTGCTCAACAGTCGTCTTGGGGAAGAGATCAATAAAGCTCTCGTTACATGTAGCTCTGTCCAACCGGACTTGTACATTTTCATCTGCATCTCGCTTATTATCCCAAGTATAAGGATAGCCCGAAAACCCGAGATCAACTAGACCGCAGTCGGCCAAGCAATCTCTAAAGTCTTCCATTTGTGCAAAGCTTCTGTTATTGCCCCCTAGCTAGTCTGTCTGGAACATGGCCTCATTGAAGTCTCCCGCACAAATCCATGGGAGGTTATCCTGAGATCTCAAATATCTGATAGCATCCCATGACTTCTTACGAAGCTCCGTTCTAGGCTCCCCGTAGAAACTAGTGAATCTACAGGTTTTGCCCTCCCAAGTGATTGCCGCATCAATAAAATATTGGCTCCACGGCCTCAAGCTAATCCTCCACTCCTTCCCTGACAGTCCACCGCCATACCACACCTGAAGCCCAACCTCCATTTAAGACTCTCCATCGCCCCTGCTTTCTTTTTTGTTTCACATAAAAATACCACCGCTGGGTTGTAGGATCGTATCAGATCCCTCAATTCGCCCACTGTCGAGTCCAACCCTAGTCCTCGACAGTTCCATGCCAAGAGATTCATGATGTCCGGTGGTCCTGCCTCGCAGGGCCCGTCGATATATCATGGTGCTCAGAGATACGGTCAAACATCCCTACTTATGTGGATCATACTTAGCCTCGAATGGATTCTTCCTTGCCATCGAAAAAAAGGTTTTTTCCTAGAGAAAAAAAAAGTTTTTCCCTTCTAAACAAAATTACTACTACAACTGTTTGGAAATACAGAGTAAGGTGTTCATATAACATTCAAAGGAAATCGATAAGACGACACATGTACACAAAAAACTTATGTCTCCTCATAAGCTTACTACTACAACTGTTTGGAAATACAGAGTAAGGTGATCCAAAATGTCTTAGATCAATTTACAGAGGGAGTACAAGTTT
>CAJFDF010003316.1:0-15478 GCA_904067115.1 Aegilops sharonensis | reverse complement strand
ACAAACATTACCTGATATGTACCGAATATACGATATGTATGAAAAAAGTAGTCATCAAACACAAATATTAGAAAAAGAATGCTAATCATCTATTTCAAAAATATCAAATCTGTGCAAAAGAATGTTCGTGATGTATACGAAAAATGTAGAGCGTGGATTAAAACATGTGAGCATGAAAACATATTTTATTACAAAATAATGATGGTGTATACAAATATTAGTCATATATTTTGAAAATGTGAAACATTTATTAAAAACATGTTCTGGACATAAAACGAAACTGTAGAATGTGTACGAAAAAAAGTAGCCATCAAACATAAATTAAAAATATTAATCATGTATTTAAAAAATGTTAAATATGTATAAAAAATGTTCCTAATGTATAAGTAAAATGTACAAATGTGTATGAAAAATATAGACATGTATTGGAGGAAAAAAGAAAAAAGACAGGATAAATAAATCTAAAATCCAGGGAAGGACAAAAATCTTGAACTATTTGGGAAGTATCCGATGTTGTTCTATGCATCCCAAACCGTTGTTCCCTACCCGCCTCTATGATTCACATACATGATGATAAAGATGTTGAGCTTAGAATTTTAACAGTGCAAAGCTACACAAAATTACAGTTGACTTTTGAGAAGGAAAAGTGACCTCTGGGATTTTTTCGCGATTTTATTATGAAATTTTAGTAGGGGTTTCTGGGTGTTATTGATTATACCAATATCTAAATTCCCGACTTTGTTTCAGATAGTTGAAGATGATTTATAATCTACTCCCTCTGTCCCATAATACAATGCGTATTAGGCCTTTTTTTTAAGTCAAACGATATAAATTTTGACTAAGCTTTCATATAATAAACGTGAAAAAATCATTAGATTCATCGCAAAATATACTTTCGTATGATGTATATTTGGTAATAGCTCCGTTCACAAATACACTCTTCCCTTCTGTATACAACATCACTTCATATTTTTTATGTCTAACCTTGATCATTAACTTCACCAACAAAATATGAGTTACATGCCACAAAAAGCATACCATTGGATGCACATTCCAAACAACTTTCCGATGAAATATTTTTAATGACATATAACTCATATTTTGTTGACCAAAATTATAAGTCAAAGTTTGAGATGAAAACGAAGTGACCTTGTATAAAAAACGAGCAAGTATAAGATGTTTTGGATATTTCAATATGGACTACATACGAACTGAAATGAGTGAACAATCACACAAAAACATGTCTATATACATCCGATTGTGAAAGAAGTTAGAACATCATATATTTGTGAACGGAGGGAGTATTTAGATAAATTTCTCTATAAACTTGGTCAAACATTGTGACGTTTGAGTTCCACGAAACCATTGTGCGCTATATTATATGGGACGGAGCGAGTATTATATTAATTTTGTTGCGGACTAAATACTTCAATTTTGAAGCCCGCAGAAATGAAGATTAGGTTTCAGCCCAATATATAATTTAGACTTCAGCTCAAATCCTAATACAACCCATCTCTACTCCTTATAAATACTACATTCAATGTCTAAGCAAATGGCGACACTTCCAAATTGTGAAGTTGTTCCTCCGCTTCATCAATGGAGTTATGTGTCAAGCTGAGGGGGGCCATTGCCCCCAGTTACAAACCAAATTCATGCTCTGGGGCGCCTATGTTACGACCGTGACATTGCTTTGCAACTATTCCACTACTTGATCGAGAGCAAGGGAGGAGGCAGACGCAAGCATGGTTGCCTGCGATCAGCATGGTGGAGGTGGGCTTTTTCTCACGGCCATGATCAGCATAGGAGCGATGGACCTGCTGGACATGGGTCTGTGCACCTGGTTAGCCGTCTCGAACAGGAAGGACCCGAAAGCAAGCGTCCACTCCCTGTAATGTAGATCAAAGATGGAAATGGTGAAGATATTTCACAAGAATGAGTGTTGGAATTTCAACAAGGTCAGCATATTTTGAATGCATTATGTGCTTACTCTTTTATCCTGCATGTTGTCATCCATAACTTTCTTAGTTCTGCTTCTCTAGAGGCTTGTTAGAGCTTGTGTTGTGTACAAATGGCAGTGGTTAACTTTTCATCTTGGTGTAACGTCAAAGACCTTCTCCGCGACCTCCAAAATTGTGGGGGCATGATGGGCGCTGTAGGTTTTCATTTTAACAAACTACACATTTCTCGAAATGTATTTGCACTCACTTTTTAAAATTTGGCAATACTAAAAGATACTTATACTGTGTTTGAAGAGAATGGTCAAATGAGACGTGGACCTGATCCAAAAAAATGGTCGATGATATGTTTGGGCAAGTGAAGACAAAGCTTCCTGGAGCACCAAGGTTTCAGTTGTGTGTTCTTGCTGAGAGAAAGAACTCTGATGTTTATGGTTGGTTCTAAAAGGTCTGATTGTATCTGTTCAACATGAGCTTAAGAAAATCATCTGTATCATCCTGTTATTTTTCTTTGACAGGTCCATGGAAGCGGAAATGCCTTGCTGACTTCGGGATTATCACTCAATGTGTGTGCCCAACAAGGGTCAATGACCAATATCTGACAAATGTTCTGCTGAAGATCAATGCAAAGGTTCAAGGACTACTCCACGTCTAATTCTTATTGAAACATTGCTTACATGCGCGTCTTCTTTGTACCAATCATTTGTCTAATCAGCTTGGTAGATGAACTCGCAGCTACAAATTGAAATGTCCCCAGAATATACCTCTTGTATCAAAGGTGCCAACTATCATCTTGGAGATGTGTCCAATGGATCCCCTGGACAGTCTAATGTACCATCCATTGCAGCAGTTTGCTACTAAATTTCATCTATCTGCATTGGAGTACTTCCAAATCTCATATATCAAAAGAGTCAGTTACACCACTAGTGCTAGAACTTGACACAAATAGTCACTTTAGTGCTAGAATTTGTGGTGTACATATAAGTGATTCAAAAACTTGGCTTGATGGTGCAAATACAGTGTTGTATACGCCTGCAGCTCTGACTAGGCGTTCCAGCATGGCGAGGAGCCCACTTGTTTATTTTATGAAAAGAGCCTGATATTATTTTTTTCTCTCATGAAAAAGTACATAAAATAAAATGGTCCGCCAGAGGTTTGAACCGGCGACCAGCGGATTGCGTGAGGGGATTCTAGCCAGAACATCTAGGCAGAGTTCTTGTCACTTAACCATGCTAAAAAAAAAAAGACTTCTTGTCACTTAAGGATATATATCCTTTATATCTTTGACTGAACAATTTTAACCCCAAAAATCAGTGCGTGATCTGTCATTCGAACCAGGAACCTCATCAGGGTAAATAAGTGCCCGAGCATTCCACCACAACTGACAAGGCAACTTATTTGATGTAAATTACACTTTATGAATATAACACAACGCGATCGTGTGACTAAACTGAATTGCAGTCAGCGCAATCATTTTTAACATTTTAACTTTTGCATTTATTAAATTTTGTGAAAATATGTAAACTATAACCATGTGTTATAAATAATATACATATAAATAAAATAAACTACATTGAAAACGTTCGTATAACATCAAACCATATCCACGTACTTACTTAACAAAAATCCATATAATTAAAATTTATGACTATAACAGAAAACGATCGTGTGGCTAAACTGAATTGGAGTCAGTGCTGGGCAATTTCAACATTTTAGTTTTTTGCATTTTAAATTTTTGTAAATTATAATGATGTGTTATAAATAATATACATAAATAAAATAAATTGCATTAAAAATGTTCATATAACATCAAAAAATATCCCCATACTAAATTTAGCAAACCCATATAATTAAATTACAAATTTAAAAAATATTATTTAAAATGTGTTCACATTTTAAGAAAATAAATAAATCAGTTTTAGATTTTTTTTATATATTTACATAAATTCGTATATATGTTAATTTTTCCTGATTTTCAATATCATATTCATGTTGTATATAAAAGTGATCATGGTTTAAGAAAATTTTAGGTTGTTCTAGAAAGAGTTCATGTGTTTTAATAAATTTTGTGTGTTTCCTAAAAATTTACATATTTCTAACTAAAATTAAATATAAACTATGTATGAAAATAAATACAAGCCTAGTGCCATCGGATTGCAGATTCTGATTATGTACTATTTAAATAATATAAACATTTTTATAATTCATAAATATTTTAAATTGTATGAATATGTTTTAAAATAACACATGAATTCTCTTTAAAATGACATGAATGTTTTGAATTATCATAGCGTAATTAGAGCAACTCCAACGCAGGTACCCATTTCGTCCGCCGCTATATGTTTGGGTCGCCGCGGACAAAAGTGTTGGTCCAACGCGCCGACCCATTCGCAAAACGCGTCCGCATGGACCCATTTGCGGCCCAAATTTGCGGTTGAAATGCATCGGCGCGGACGCGCCACGCGTCCTCTCGGTGTCCGTAGTGCCCACCTAGCGGCCGTCCCCCGTCTAGGCCGAGCCGGCGCCGACCCCATCGAGCGCTACTCATGGACCGGGGTGGTGCGCGAGTGGGTCAGCGCGCCGCCGGTCTGGTTGGGGGCGACGGAGACGCGGGAGCAGGCCTACCTCAAGCAGTGGTGGCAGCGAAGGCTGGCCGAGGAGCGCCGCGAGGATGAGTACCTCGAGCAGCTGGAGCGCGAACGGAGGAGGAGGAGCGCCTTGCCCGCGGTGGGCCAGCACAACCGGTAGCGGTACAACCTGCGGCGGACGACGTAGCTAGAGCCTGGTCAACGGCGTTTCCTCAAGCTGGCCCGGCGCCGACGCTGATCGACCTCACCGGCCCCAACGACGACGACGATGACGATGACGCCTAGGGCAGCGCGCCTGCTTGTAGTTTTAAGTTTTATTTAATGTTTTAGTTAATATAAAAGTGGACTCGCGAACTATCGCCGGCCTTTGTGGCTGGCATTAATGTTTATTTAACATTTTTATTTTTCAAAATGTTTGCGTTATTATTATTTTTCACGCGATCTAAGAAATGGGTCGGACCAGTGTTCAGCGCAAGCGCCGACCCAAACGCGAAAACGGACATAAGTGTCCGCAGGACCGATCCAAACGGATAAAAAGCGAACAAGATTACCATTCATTTAGGTCGGCGCGTTGGAGTTGCTTTTATCTATATCTATATCTATATCTATATCTATACCTACTATTAAAAAGAGGTGATTTTCTTAGTTTGGTTCCGTTTAGTTTGTCCCGTTTTTAGTATTTTTTATTGATGTACGGTATGTTTTGGGTTTGGTTCAGTTTGACAAACATACGAAACCAGAGACATACGTGTGTAAAGGAAACTAAAAAGCGTTGTTCGATTTTAGTTTTTTTTTATTGATGTACGGTATGTTTTGGGTTTGGTTCAGTTTGACAAACATACGAAACCAGAGATGTACGTGTGTAAAGGAAACTAAAAAGCGAAGCCGGCGGCCGGCCCATACGTACGTGTAAAGAAACCCAAAAATAATACAAGCTCGTTGGACCATATTACTAATTTTTGATTGCCAAAACGAAAGATCCTCCGGCCCATATGTTGCTGAAACTTTTACTCTCCGCCGAGGAGAGGACGCACGACGTATTGCGTGCGTACGCCGCCGTCGCTAGCTCCCTTTTCTCCAGCGCCGTGTGCCGTATCCGTTTTGGATCGGATCCTGATAGGAAAACTACTACAATACATATCCATCGATGTCCTCATCCGGATTCCACAAGGAATTCATGTTATAAAAAGCTAAATTGCATCACAAGTTTACAAGTCTACAAGTATCTCACCCTCGACGACTTCCCCGGAAGTTCTCATTGTCGCAGAGACGTGGTTGTAGGCGAGTCTGGGCGTCGGAGCAGGAAGAGACGGCGAGTCTGGGCGTCGGAGCAGAGGAAGAGAGGAGACCCGCCAAGGCAGGGCATGCGTCCACCATCAACCGTGGTTCCAAAACCACCACTAGCCTCTGCCAGGTGACCCGGCCTACCTGTCATGCCGATTGCAGAATCTCCCTCACCAACAAAAAGAAGGCGGCGATGGCGGCTGGAATTTTGGATCGGCCACGGTGCCTGAAGAACAGAACCAGCAAGCGACGCATCGAGCTTTGCAGGTATGGCTCATCTTCCTCCCATTCAGTTTTCCTTAATATCTGTGCTTTAGATGCAGCCCGGACCGTCATTGCATGATTGATGGGAATGAGTGCTTCTCCCAAAGGTTGGCAGTCAATGGTACGTATCCAAGTGGTACCAATCTGCACCAAGTTGTTCCATCAAGGCGAGATGATCACCCTGTTGAGTACTCCTGCTCACTTCACAATATTTTTGCGTGAAGGTTCAGCTTGAAAACATGTAGGTCGGCAGCAAATTTTTTATGTAGGTTCAGGCGGTGAGCGGGGCACGCACCTTGTTGGACCAACGCCTCCCGAGGTGATCTCGTGCCATGAGCACATCTATCCCCTACAAGCGACTACCGACGGTCCCTCTCCGCTGGAGGCAGCAAGGTCATGGGCGTGTTCTCTAGCTCAGCGCCGCACCATGGGTCGCCCTGACGGCCACCACTGCAGATTTTGTGGTTGGCCTGCTTATCCTCGCTGTGTTCGGAATCAGAGGCAGTGCGTGACCGGTGACCCAGTGTCGATTTTGAACGTTGACACTGATGACGGATTCACGCACTTCACTATATTCTTGGTACAAAGACCAGCACTATTACGGCTTAGCCAAGCTACTTTTTAACCATTCAACAACTATAAGTGGTAGATATTGTTGTGGGATAAATTTTGATGGATAGGATTTTGACAAGGCACCAAGCAGTGTAGATCGAGATGACACAAATAATGGTATGCAAAATGTGTAGACATAATTTGACAATTTTGCTGGAACATACTACTTCCTTCAGTAAAAGAAGATGTCCTGAATAAGCTCTATATGTCACCATGATTGTTCTCATTTGTTAAAAAACAGGGGAAAGTTCTTTCAAATAATTGACTTATTTTTTCAGATCTTTCTCCTGATGCATTTTTACTAGATGACAATGTTTTTTTTGTGTGAAATACTAGCTGACAATGTTGAGTGATCCTTTTCCATATGCTTGTGCATAGTATGTAATTTGTTTTTAAAAATATTCTTCCGAGGGATTTGTTTTTATTATGAATTAAGTGGGACTACATTATTAATAATCATTATATGTTTTATATTCTCAATAACTCGATTTGAAGGTTGTAGTTTTGTTACTCTGAAGCAATTGCACGGGCCTTTTTACCCACTGGAAGAGCAGAGAAAGGTGAGTGGATCTGACACATACGTTGATTAATATTTTACCAATGACGCTTAGTGTTTGTCTTCTCGAGTACAAGGGGAGATCCCATTCCGCCAGCTTTAGTTTGCTAATTCATCACTGTTTTGTGCCTGTTCTTTGCAAAGGTACATTCTCTAAGGGGTATCAATGCATGATTGGCCAACAAATGCTACCAATCTTGCGCCACTTCAAGTAAGAAACGCTAAAGTTTGTATGTCTGGTAAGCACTATTTTAAGGGTCCAAAAATCAGAATTATTTGAATTGATAGAAAATGTTAGCTATTTAAGAATCATGAAATTTATGTTGCTATGAATAATTTCCTATGAATGAGATGCCATTTTACTAGGATAGTGTTATTTTGTCAACTCTATTATTAATAGCCATCTAATGTGTTTTTGTTTAATAATATATTAGTTGCAAGCATGCGTGGTGTGAAGGAGGCATGATGAGACATGTGCAGAGCAAGAAAGTATGAGCGATGAAACACATGCGGGGAGGGACCCATGGAGGGGGCACTCATCTCCTGCTCGAGAGATTAGTTTAAACATTCCCTTCCGCTACGCGAGGTTCAGCGACAAATATGATGTGAGGTGGTCCAGCTCATCCCCTGCATTGATAATGTCTAGACATGATGTAACCAGATGGACAACCCGTCCACAATCGGCGAAGGCAAGAACAAGAATAGATGGTGACATAGGTAGGACGCTTTGTTCAAATAGAGGTCATGGAATGAGAGTGGGGGATGTGTCCTAGAGTCATGCCTATTAGATTAGGGTGCATATATTTTTGTATTTCTTCCGTTGCAATGCACGGGCATTTTTACTAATACTTTTTAAACAAGAAACGTCCTGTGTTGGGATGGTATGCCCCGGTATTGAACTTGTTGTATTTTGTTTATATGGAATTAAAGTTCTTAATTTATATTGTTCAGCCTAAAGTATATATAAAGCTTATATATCTTAATGTGTTGTCAAATCCGTCTTGGTGTGCTGGATAGCCAACCGCACGGGTAACCTGTAGGTCATGAGTTAAAATATAAGGAGTAGCATTTTTATGTACAATTTATCTGGAGCAACTTTTCCATGAGAGAAAAAATATCAAGGGGCTTTTCACAAAAAGACAGACCACACGCCCTGCCCTCTCCTTGGTGTCACTGACAGCAGGCCTCACGCCGAGCTGGCGCACCTAATCAAAGCAGCAGGTGTATACAACACCGTATTTGCACTGATAGGAAGCGTTTCCCGTTCTTGAACCACTTATATGTACACCATAAGTTCTAGTACTAAAGTGATCATTTATGTCAAGTTCTAACACCTGTGGTGTAATTCACTCATATCAAAATTAGTGGTGTGCACAATCTCTACTCCTAATGAAGTAGTTGGTGAATAGTCTCCATGGTTTATTTTTGCTGGGGTTTTTTCGTCTCTCCTCCCTCCACTCCCTTCCATCCTGGTCCATCGGTTTATTTTTTTCTTCACTCTTTATTACAACCAGGACTTTCCTAACGTATAACAAATCACGGATCTAACTTCCTTAAATTATTCATATCAATCGATTCCTTTTATTGGTTCAATTTGTCTCAGGAAACAAATAACAAATTTTTAAGAAACAAATAATAAATTTGAATCTAACTTTCCTAACTTATCTAAATCAATCGATTTCTCTCATTAGTGAAATTTGTTTTAGGAAACAAATAACAGACACGTCACAAACTTTCCTCCCAATAAATAGTTTATTAATATTTGCAAACTTTCTTAATCAGACACGTCACAAAAGGGTAGGTACTGATATCATGTTACCAAATAATAAAACCTCATTTGCATAAAAATCAGTTCAAAATCCTAACTTTCCTAAATTTTTACCTTTCCTTGATAGCATCCAATATTTCCTATGTTTTCCACCTATTGAAGGAAATCACCCCTCCATCGATATTAGCATTTTTTGTAATGAGATCTCCGGGTTATGATTTTTTTGCGATTCTTTCCGATTGTGACCTCTCCTTCTGCTCCGCCTCCTTCTCGCATAATCACCTCCACCACAGCCAGCTGACGCCACCCTAGACCTCTTGCCTCTCCACACCTTCTCCGCCACCTCCTCCTCGTACTCCATTTACAATCCCTCTGCCATGTTTGTCCACGGCGGTGTCGAGGGCATGGCGCAACAGTGTACCAATGGTAGAGCAGCGCATAGCAGCAGGAAGAAGCACGCAGCAGGCGAGGCGAGCGGCAGACGGTGGATGGCAGAGATGCGGCCGGCGTGGCTGAGGGGGCGGCCGGCAGAAGATGGCCGCGATAGGAGGCGGCGCGAGGCAGGGGCGCGAGCGAAGGGATAGGCGGCAGCAGACGGGGCGAGCGCAGCATACGAGAGTGTGACGCGTGGCAAGGGTGTGCGTCGCGCGGGGCACAGTGGTGCGGTGGCTGTGGCGAGCGTGATGGCAACGGAGGGCGCGACGGACGCGGTGTCGCACGTGCGTGGGCATGGAGAGCCAGAGAGGGAGTGGCCCCGCGGGCGCGAAAGAAGAGCTGAAGGCTCGGGCATGGGCGCGCATAGGAGCGGGCATGTGTCACGGGGTCAATCCGACGAGCTCGTGGCTACCCCTGCAATGGCCATGGCGGACGGCGGTTCTCGGCCACGGCGAAATACCTAACGAGAGGGGAAATTGGGGAAAGGCAAGAGGAGATCACGCCGGTGTCAATGGCACCCTAGGGGAAGACAGGGGAGCTCGGGGCGGCGCGGATCGAATGGCAATGTCGCGGTGGCCAAAGGTTGAGGAAGACGGCAATGACGTTGATCTGGGGGTGTTGGACTTGATCTAGTTGGTGCAGACGAAGTAGCGGAGGCATTCGGAGCTCCTCAACAAGCTCCTAGCCAGCAGGGAGGGCAGTGGCCGTGTGGACGGGGTCGGTCATGGTAGCCGTGGCATCTGACTTCGTCCAGATCACCGGGATCGAGCGAGCGAGGAGGAGAAGTGGATCTGGGAGGGGGCGTCGAGCAGGAGTGAGGCCATGGGGGCAGGGGAGGCAGGGTGGCACCCTTATCCATTCCCCTTTGATGCCGGTGAGGTGGTCGGGCGGGAGCCCGGCTCTGTAGCGACGGGCTCGAGGAACAGGAGAAGATGACCGTGCGGGGACTGGACCACTGGGCCGGTTCAGTGGCAAGGCCCGGGGGGTAGGGGGAATCCCCTTTTTCATCGTCCTTTTGGTTTTAAATGTATTCTAATTCGTTTCTCCTTTTTAACACTGTTTTCTATTTATTCTTATATCAACTAAATGGATTTTGTTAATTGTGAAACTATGCACACAATTCGAGCACAATATTTTTAGGTGGCACAAAAAGTTTGGGGCCAAAAGGAAATACATAAAATTAGGTTTATATTTAATTGGTTATTTTAACTACTGTTGGACCTCTTATTAATTTGACAAGATTTAATTTTTGGGTCAAATAATGTTGGGATCAACATTTCAAAGATCAGTGTAATTTATAGAATATGGTGAACAATTTAGTTTTACTGTTTGACGAAATAATTTATTTGACTTTATTTTAAATTTGAATTGGGGTTTGGTTTTTATCAAGTGGCAGTTTGGCTTAGCAAGCCTGATGACATGGCATCATTAGAGCATCTCCAACAGGCGCCCAACGCGCCGCGCTGTAAAAACAGATTTGGCGCGCGCCCATCGCCTGGTTTGGCGCGGCGCGCGGCGTTTGCTCCAGCAGCCGCGCTGAAAAAACCGCGCGCGCGCAGCTCCAGCAGGCGCAGTAAAATGCAGCGCCTGCGCTCATTCTATAATATTTTTTTAATTAAAATTGCATAGATAAAAAAAGCGATACATAGATATTTTATTACATCGGTGCAACTACTACGGCATAGATGATAGATAGTTCAACATACATGGATAGATAGAAATTACTACGGCATACATAGATAGAAAACTACTCTAAGTCGCTGCCATCACCATCGTCATCCTCGTCGGTGTCGTCCGAGGTTGAGAGCCAGACGTCGTCCCAACGTTCATCGTCCGAGGTGAAGAACGACCTCCCACCTGCGGGGACGATGTCGCACTGCTCGTTCGCCACTGCCTTCCGCTGACGCCGGTTCGCCCGCTCCGAGCGGCGCCTTGCCGTCCTCTCCACCCAGTAGGCATGCTCGGCGTCGACGTCCTCTGGGTGGCGACGGCGCCACTCCGCCATGGCTCGCTCGTCCTCCTCGGCGACGAGGAGACGGCGCTGCCGCCAAGCGTGGTCGGCACGGTCCATGTCCGTGATCAGCCGCGGCGGAGGGGCGAGGCGCTGCGCCTCCTCGCGCGTGAAGACGTCCTGGAAATTCATCTGGGATCGGGGCCTGTCCAAGCGCCACGCCGCAGCATCGTACGCGCGGGCCGCCTCGCGCGCGCTCCGGAACGTCCCGAGGCCGAGCCGGACGTCGCCGGCCCGTATCTCGGCGGAGTACCAGCCGTTGGGGCGCTCGCGGACGCCGCGAAAGCCCGAAGCACCCCGGCGGCGCGGCGGCATGGTGGCGCGGTGGTGGCGCAGAAAGCGGCGACGCGGCGAAGCGGTGGAGTGCGAAGCGGCGAGATTGCGAGGAGAAGGGCGCGTGGCTGTTCTGTGCGCGTGGCGAAGCGCGGGACTTATAGGCGCACGCGAAGCGGCGCGCCAAATCTAGCGCGCCGCGTGCCGCTTTCTACCGCGCGCGCAAACGCTTCCCGCGCGCGCTAACTTCCCGCCACCGCTGGAGCGCGCGGAACCAACCGGCGCGCGCGAAAAACTGATTTTACCGCGCGGGCGTGCGTTTTGCCGCGCCGGTTGGAGATGCTCTTAGGGGGAGGTCACTGTAGCTAACGACTTGAGGTGTTACATAATCTTCCCATTTCTGATATTTCATTGTTAAATGATTGGGGAATATATTACACTATCCATTAGTTCAGTCAAGCTCACCACAATTCCACACATTATTGCCAATTTAGTAAGTTTTATTGGCGGGGAGAATAGGCTATGTGTGTGTGTGTGTTAGAGAGAGAGGGGGAGAGAGAGTGAGGAAGAGGGAGGGGGTAGAGAGTGTGTGTGTGAGGATTTGATGGTAAAAAAGGTCGCCAATGTCGTAATATTGAACTCTTAAAGTTAATGTGGCCCCGTTGCAACACACGAGCGTTCTTCTAGTTCTTATAATTATTAACTATTGTACATGTGATGTTTTGTTTGCTTGTTTGTGTTCATTTTGACTAGGTCTTTGGTTTTCGAGAATGACCTCTTGTCTCGAAATATAGGGCTTTAGTGCGCTTGCAGTCACCAAAACTAGAAATGATAGATCATTGTTTAAGCCACAAGGAGTTGATGATGATGGCCTTGTTCGGTAAGATGTTTTTGTTTTTGTTTTTGTTTAGTCATCCATACAAATGTACTACGGTTGTTCTCTTGATGTTTTCTTTTCATGTTGCTATTCTGAACTGTTTTAGGGAGTCTCATTGATTTTTACACCAGTTCTGGAAAAAGAAAACCAGATCAGATCATCATCTTCAGGTTTGTTATCCTTTCTGAATAATTACTTGCAAATGTCACTGGTCAATATTGGAGAGAAATAATAGGGTCATTTAGTTGTGTACAATGGTTGGCTGATTATCTCGAGGAGACTTGTGCGACTGTTTTGTTTTAGATGTTGATCTCTCCATCTTCATTACAGGGGTGGCATTAGCGAGAGCCAGTTTAATCAGGTGTGGGACATTGAATTAGATCAAATAATTGAGATACTGTGCAAGCTTTGCGTGTTCGCGAAAAAAAGTTGGGTTCATATACTGACTTGGTGTTATTCTAATTGGTGCAGGCCTGCAAGTTCACACTGATTGTTGCTCAGAAAAATCACCACATGAAGTTTTTCATGCCTGGATCTGCTGGCAATGTCCCTCCTGGTACCATACATTGTTTGTCTACTGTATTCTATCCTATAATAATGTGTTGGTTATCAAATTGTTCCATAATAATAATAATATGAATGTTGCCATTCTTCATGCACTGGTATTGATAACCCAGTCTGCCATCCAAGGAATTATGACTTGTACATGTGTGCGCATGCTGGGATGATCGTAAGTGGTATTCTCTCTGGTGCATCATGCATGCTTGTTCAATGTTTTGCCCTAGTGTTGTTTTGTCTGTGATCTATACACAAAGATTAGAAGTTTCGAACCATATGTAGCCAGTATTCTCATTGTTTGCCCTAATGCTGGTTGTTTGTGATTTATGCCATTTTGTACTGAATACAGACAAAAAATTGAAGTTTTATGCAACCGGTAGTTCCCTTGATCAGTTAATACTGACCCGTCTGTCCTAGAGCCATATGTAGCCATTTGTTTTTTCAGACTAGTGAAATGCTGATTTTGGAATGAGTGGAATTATATTCTTAGAAATGAGTGAAACAGTAAAAGTACTTTTTGAGATATATTTTGTAATGAGTAAAAACTGTTCTTCAATTCAGTGAAATGCTTTTCTTCAAATATTCTTTGAAATGAGTGGAATTATCCGCGGAAGCCCACGAATGATTCTAAACTAGTAATATTTAGATTACTAAAGTAGTGATCTAAACGCTTTTATACTGATTTACGGAGGGAGTATGTATGTATGTATGTATGTATGTGTATGGAGTCTCTCGCAGACCCACCCATATTCTCAAGCTGTTTATGCGCCGATCATGTCGTCCTTGTGGCTAAGTCAGTGCTAGTGGGTAGTACTAGCAACAGAAAATGGGTTTAGGAGTCTGCCACGTCGGTGTGCATGGCCCTTGTGTATTTGTATGTGCTGTGCTGGGTGCTGGACTGCTGGTATGGAGACATGTGATTTAGTAGGAACGAACGACTAGACTGAACCATGTTGCTTTTACCACAAGGAAGATGGAGGACTGAACCATGTTGGATGCATATGCTTAATTAGGTGGATGTTGATGCTGAGAAGAAGACCAATGGAGTACCTATTCTTCCATTGTACGTACAGTACTATTTACAACAAGACTTCAGACCTCATCACAACACATGCACGTGTGTGAAAGATGCGTGAAAACGATAAGGGAAACAAACTTTTTTGTTTGAAGCTAAAGCATCATCGTCATTCAGCTTGACAACAAAACACAAGCATCATCATCCAGCCACGGGGGTAACTTTTACGGCATGTACAAGTTTCTGCAAGTCCAACCATAAGGCAACTCTTTTAACTCTACAACAAACATATCCTAAATGTTAAACTAGGGGAAGCCAAGACTTCCGTATGTATAATAACTAAAAAAAACTCAAACATCGGGTGCTCAAGGCCTTGGACATTTTCTTCCCCAGGTACCGCGCGGCGACCAGGCCGCCAGAGGCGAGCAGCCCACAAGCTGCTTGCCGTGCGCTCGAAACCATTACGCGGCGCCTCAGAGCCGTGCGGACGGATGCCGCTGCCACCTCTTTCGATGGAACCAACGTGCGGGTCGGTATGTGAGCCGGTATTTCTAGGGAGAAAACCAATCATTAGCATGTGTTGCAGGAATCGGCAGCACGAATATGAATGGATCTGGGCAGAAAACATCAGTACCTGCGCTATTCGATGTGAATCTTCCCTGCAGTCTCCTTTGGATCATACGCGGGAGAGAAGAAAACAGTTCATTCGTTGCAGATACACCACAGTCCTGCAAATATATCTTTGATAATTATCAAGATGTTCAGGAGACGCACATAAGCACATTTGCATGCACACACGTGATGTTTTGTTTGTGATCTAAACCAAGTACACACAAAGATTAAAAGTTTCGAACCATCTGTAGCAAGTATTCTCATTGTTTGCCCTAGTGCTGATTGTTTGTGATTGATGCCATTTTCTACTGAGTACAGACAATTATACAACCAGTAGTTCCCTTGATCAGTTAATACTGCCCCGTCTGTCCTAGAGCCATTTGTTTAACTGGTACCTTAAACCATATTTGAACCGATAATTTATTTATTTTTAGCCTATAGTGCCACTACTGATTTACCTTCCTTGTTTGTTAATATTTATGCAAGTGTCTGCATATTTTAAGAAAATATAATTTTGTGGTTGATGCATTTAGCATATAATAAGTACAGTATGATGAAAAACTCTAGTCAGCAGGGCAATTTTTCAAATCGCATTTATAGAAGTTGGTATTAGATAGCAGTATATGGCATCATTGGAACTACACAACTCTCGAGATTGAATGACTTCTAA
>CAJFDF010003308.1:9180-19217 GCA_904067115.1 Aegilops sharonensis | reverse complement strand
CACGTTGAATTTGAGGTAGTGTAGGTCAAATTTGCCTCATTATTATTATTTTGTTTTCGTAAGCTTTTCAACTTAATCCTTCCAGAGTCCAGCAATCTTGCGTTAATAATTATTTTTAAGACTTTCGTGACATATAACCAAAACAAAGGAGGGAGTGGATTTCAGCCTCGGCATGCGTATCCGTGCTGTTGTGAGGTGGCATCATCCGGATGTTGTTGTGTCCATTGATATATGTTTTCATGGACATGTCAACTACTTCTCCCGTTGCAACGCATGGGCATATGTGCTAGTCTCTCCCTAATAATAAAGCACGGATTGGGTCTCCGGGTTTACCGTCACAATACGCTTTCTTTCTGTGAATTTACGCTTTCAGTTTGAATTTCAAATATATAAGTGAGGTGGTACTAAATTTTGTCCGTCCAGTTTCGTTGTCATAGTTTCAGTTTCCTTCGATATCCAGAATAGGCCTAGCGAACGAAGCCCATGAGCTGGCACAGCAAATCAAGCCCAATTATCGTGCGCGGCGAGGACGCTGGCAGTCGCGCAATGCTCCGGCGCTGTACGGTTTGCTTCGCTTGGCGATTAGGTACTTTGACCAGTCAAAGCAAAATATCCTTCGTGTAGCACTCCACGTAGTGCCCTTTTTTTCCTTACTGAGCCACGTAGTNAGCCCATGAGCTGGCACAGCAAATCAAGCCCAATTATCGTGCGCGGCGAGGACGCTGGCAGTCGCGCAATGCTCCGGCGCTGTACGGTTTGCTTCGCTTGGCGATTAGGTACTTTGACCAGTCAAAGCAAAATATCCTTCGTGTAGCACTCCACGTAGTGCCCTTTTTTTCCTTACTGAGCCACGTAGTCACGAACGAGAAAATTGCACAGGCTCAGGGCACAACTAGAGTAAATCATTGAGAATAGCTCTCCTCCCGTTCACTATAGCAAGAAAAAAAATAGTTCATCCAATTTTAAAAAAAGTTCATTGAATTTGAAAAGAGTTCAAAGATTTTGAAAAGGGTTCATCGAATTTGAAAAAATTTCATCGATTTTGAAACAAAATAATCAATTTTTATAAGTAGTTCACAAAAATTATTAAAAGTTCATAGATTTGAAAAGAAAAATTCATCAAATTTAGAAAAATCATTGAATTTGAGAATGTTCACGTATTTAAGAAAAAAAACAAAGTCAGTGAGGGAAAGAAACCAGGAAGAAGAAGAAACGAAAAACGCAAAAAAGAAAAGAAAAAAGGAAAAAAAGAAAAAGGGAAAAGGAAAAAGGAAAAAGGAAAAGAAACGAATAAAGCAAAGAAAGAGTTGAATATTATCAGATCGTATTGTGTGTCGTGGTGGTTATACTATCGAACATCAATCCGGCAGGTCTGTGGTTCGAGTTGCAACGACGGCTCCCTTCTTTTTTGCGGAATAGAGTATGCAGTAACGGGCCGGCCCAGTACGGGGTGCTGCAGGCGCCCGTTTGTAGAATACACGTTAACAGGCGCCTGCAGCGCCAAATAGGATTTGCCTTTGACGCATTCTGCGTCAAAAAGACGTTCGTTCGCGTAGGAATCGCGCGACTGGGCCGACCCATTTGGATTGACCTCGCGCGAGAGGTCGGGTGACAGATGCATAAAAAGAAAGAGTTGAATATTATCAGATCATATTGTGTGTCGTGATGGTTATACTATCGAACATCAATCCAACAGGTATGTGGTTCGAGTCGCAACGACGGCTCCCTTCTTTCTTGCGGAATAGAGTACACAGTAACGGGTCGGCCCAGTACGGGGTGCTGTAGGCGCCCGTTTGCAGANGAGTACACAGTAACGGGTCGGCCCAGTACGGGGTGCTGTAGGCGCCCGTTTGCAGAATACACGTTAACGGGCGCCTGCAGCGCCAAATAGGATTTGCTTTTGACGCATTCTGTGTCAAAAAGACATCCGTTCGCATAAGAATCAAGCGACTGGGCCGGCCCATTTGGATTGACCTCGCGCGAGAGGTCGGGCGACAAATGCATAAAAAGCAAAAAGCGAGCCGTCTGAGTTTCAAACTGTGGACCTCCACTTTATTCACCCGACAAGCTAGCCACCGCACCAACTAAAGCTTTTGTGACATACCTGTGGGGTGAATACAAATGAACTGAAAACCGAAATACATGCATATTTTTTCTACAGTATATATTTTCACAGCAGCCGATTTCAAAGAGTTTATTCATCCCATCATGCCTGATGTTGTGTCGTGAAATGAAAGGGGGTCTTGAGCAATTGGGTTAGGGAAGTGTGGTTTTTTTTTACCCGATGCAACACACGGGCGTTTGTGCTAGTGTGTGTGTGTGTGTCTATATATATATATAAATAAAGCACAGATTGACTCCGTGGGTTCACCGTCACAATACGCTTTTACGATTTGTATAAACAAAATCTTTATCTTTACCTAATAATAAAAAGAATTGGGTTTCTGTCGTCCGTAAAAAAAAATACCCTCAATCTTGCTATAAATTACCCGCCATGCCACTCATAAGTCAAGAAAACGATTCGTTTTTCTTTTCAAGGTCATCATGGCGCACGGTCATTTATAAACCTAATACCCCACATTTGTCGCAGATGCACCAGCAGCTCAGTGGTTGAAGCCTCTCTTCTCCACAGCTGAGACCCGGGTTCGATCCCTAGGTTCGTCCTATTTTTCTCACCTTTTTCACACGCACCTTCTCCCTCCCACATACGCGTTCGTGGGTCGTGACGCCCCTATTTTTTTTTCATTTTGTTTTTTTATTTTCTTTTCATATTTCTGTTTTGTTTTTCCTTCTTTAAATTAATTTGAGATTTTCAATTACAAAAGGTTGCGAGTTTTGAGAAAAATATTCGAGAAACCATAGAATGTTTATGAATTCAAAACACGCACCTTCTCCCTCCCACATACGCGTTCGTGGGCCGGCCCGTGGGNTGTCGCAGATGCACCAGCAGCTCAGTGGTTGAAGCCTCTCTTCTCCACAGCTGAGACCCGGGTTCGATCCCTAGGTTCGTCCTATTTTTCTCACCTTTTTCACACGCACCTTCTCCCTCCCACATACGCGTTCGTGGGTCGTGACGCCCCTATTTTTTTTTCATTTTGTTTTTTTATTTTCTTTTCATATTTCTGTTTTGTTTTTCCTTCTTTAAATTAATTTGAGATTTTCAATTACAAAAGGTTGCGAGTTTTGAGAAAAATATTCGAGAAACCATAGAATGTTTATGAATTCAAAACACGCACCTTCTCCCTCCCACATACGCGTTCGTGGGCCGGCCCGTGGGGCGTGACGCCCCTATTTTCTTTTTCATTTTTTTTCTTTTCTTTTCATATTTCTGTTTTGTTTTTCCTTCTTTAAATTAATTGGAGATTTTCAATAACAAAAGGTTGCGAGTTTTGAGAAAAATATTCGAGAAACCATAGAATGTTTATGAATTCAAAAAATGTGCGAGAAATCATAAATTTTCCGCAGTTTTATTTTTTTGGTGATTTACAAAACTGTTCGCAAATTATAAAAAAACACAAATTTTCAAAATTTGTTCCCCAATTATAAAAAAAGTTCATTGATACAAAAAAAGTTTGCTAACTCAAAAACTTTTCACAAATTCAAAAACTATGCATGCATTTGAAGAAATGTTCGTCTGGAAAAAACAAATGTTCATGAAATCGAAAACTATTCATGCATTTTAAAAAAAGTTCGTCTGAACAAAACAAATGTTCATGCATTTAAAAAATGCCCAAAAATTTTAAAAAAATATTCGTGGATTAGAAAAAATGTTCATCGATTCAAAAGTCTTTCATGTCTTGGATTTGGGTAGTTTTTGGAAAGTCTTTTTATGTCTAGGCGCTAGGAGTAGTTTGTGGTCTATGAAATTTGTTTTTAAAGTTTTAAACATTCTCTTGCGCGGTACAATGACAAGTGTGCCATGCAGTGGCAAGCTCATTGCCTTGGGATTTACCACGTCGAATGCATTGCGATCACATGGACATCGCGTATATCATCAACGAGGGGGGGGGGGGGAGATAAGTGGAAACATGATGAGCCACCGTGTGAAAATAGATGCCGCTCATAATTTAAGGTATCGAGTCATACTTATTTAGCTGGCGTGTAACTTTTTTGTCTCCCGTTGCAAGCACGGGCTTATTTGCTAGTTATAATATGAACGAGGTGATACTATTCTAACTTGCTCGTAACAGTTTTTATCCGTCCTTCGATTTGTAAAAAGAAATAAACCAGCACGGGCTCTCCTCCTCGATGCCTACAGACACGGCGCCGCCGCGCGGCCGATCTTCTTCCGAGAAATTGGATCTTTTGCCCCACTTTACTTCTCCATAAGATCATTACAGAGGGGCAAATCATCCAATCCCCCTTTGCAATTCTATCTCCTTCCCCTCTCCATCTGCCCAAATCTTCTCCTGCGCCACCCTAAGCCTTCTCGGTCTCCAACCTCCTGCAATCTTCAAGCCCGCCGGCACCCAATCCGCCTACAATCTTCAAGCCCGCCGGCCCGAAAAGCAACCAGCGGTCGATTCGAGTGATCCCCGCGAGGAATCCATGGGATTTGAGGTGGATTTCCTAGGAGAGCGAGTAGGAAGGGTGATGGTGGGGTTCATGGGGAAGATGAAGAAGCAGAAGGTGGTCCGCGGCCCGCACGCGACGCCGAGCCACCACGGGCCTCCTCCCTTGCCGCTCGCCGCCATGCCGGGACGGCGTACTGGGCCTTGCCGGACGCCGAGGACAAGCGAGACAATGGCCATCCACCCTGGGCCAAGGTGTGTGTGCCTGAAAATCTTTTCTCGCTGTACAATTTTCCGTCTCGATTCTTCCATACGGTGTGGGCTGCCTCGGCGTAGACGGTGACTGGCTCGAGTGCGCAGGACAAGCACAGAGCGACCAGCGGCGATAACTATGCTCGGGCAGATGGATTCCGCCGCGGCGGAGTTCGAGGTATGTAATATATCCTTGCTTGATTCATCTTCATGATACATGCTTGCCGTGACATATTGATTATGGGTCGATCTGACTCTTTGTGCCATGCTAATTAAATCATTGATTGTTACATTGTTCTGATATGATTTGCATGGCTGCGTGATGCAATAGATACGAACAGGAGAACAGTAGCTGTGATGACTCAACAAGATGGAAGTGAGGGACAAGGGATGAGTGCAATCGGCTCAGGTAAACTCCTCCTGCACACCGTCTGGCATCAGTTCCAGTTGCGCCCGAAGCTTTCAATCTCGCTGCTCCACTTAGTTTGCCGAAGCACTGTCGGCATGTGCTCCATCCAAGGTACGCCACCGTCCAATTCTATCACCAGTTTTGAACTTTAAACTAATGACTAAGGGGTCGGAGTGGCCAGGCCTGAAAGTTCAAGGAAGATTCAGCTTACATCTGAATTCCTTTGTATTGCCTACAATGTTATAGCTTAAATTCTGCTAATAAATTTCTATCAATGATGTTCCAAACAATTTCTTAGAGATGGGTTGTGCACAAGGATGCACATTGTAGATCTGTTAACTTAAGTTTTGAATAATAAGATATGTTCATATGCTTTGCTCACTATTATTCCTAATTTTCTCTGGACATAAAGACTGAAGTTTATTGCTTTTGTTCAGCCGAATGCTACTTGATCAGTACTTAACCAAGATTGGCATCCATTATAGCTGGTGTAGAACTCAGATATACACACTGAATGTTCCGATATGCCAAAGTAAACACATTAGAATCTTTTTAATTATATTCCTACTATTTTTTCGAGATTGCTCTGCGGTTGCTAATTTTGATGTTCTGCTATACTACTACTGCATATAGAGAGAGATCAGAGAGGAGAGCAGCAGCCCGCTGCTGCAATTTTGTTCATTCTGCTGCTTGGTTACTACACATCTATACAAAGAACACAGAGAAGGCTGCTGCTTGCTAATTACAATTGCTTCATGATATGTACATATCCTTATGTATGCTGCTGCTAGGTACCCTTGATCATGGTGACAAGGAATCAATGCTGCGGCGGTAGGGATCTGGTGGCCATGGAGTGGCAGCCGCTACGTGCATACATAACTCCAGCGAGTCATGGTGAGGAGACTTTGATCTTTATATGTTAGATTCAGAGTGGATATACGTTACTACATGTAGGCCCCATATGCCATACGAGTTCCTCCATTTTTTTATGTTAGCTGATGAGCTTTCTTCTCCACTCTACACAGATTGGTCCTGTATGATGCATCCATGGTTTAGGATAAGAAATGACTGTTTCCATCTAAATGCTATTCATTTATTCTTTTTTTTCTAAATCAATTGAGGAGAACATATAAAGAAAAAACAAGTTACTCATCCGATTCATTTGCGAAATTCAGTACTTTCTTATACTGCTCTGTTTCAGGAGACGAAATAAAGCGAAAAAGAAATTTCTTAAACATACAAATTCACATTCTCAAAAGAAAAGTAATAGTAACAAAGCAATTTTTATTTTCAATAATAGTNACAGAGGGGCAAATCATCCAATCCCCCTTTGCAATTCTATCTCCTTCCCCTCTCCATCTGCCCAAATCTTCTCCTGCGCCACCCTAAGCCTTCTCGGTCTCCAACCTCCTGCAATCTTCAAGCCCGCCGGCACCCAATCCGCCTACAATCTTCAAGCCCGCCGGCCCGAAAAGCAACCAGCGGTCGATTCGAGTGATCCCCGCGAGGAATCCATGGGATTTGAGGTGGATTTCCTAGGAGAGCGAGTAGGAAGGGTGATGGTGGGGTTCATGGGGAAGATGAAGAAGCAGAAGGTGGTCCGCGGCCCGCACGCGACGCCGAGCCACCACGGGCCTCCTCCCTTGCCGCTCGCCGCCATGCCGGGACGGCGTACTGGGCCTTGCCGGACGCCGAGGACAAGCGAGACAATGGCCATCCACCCTGGGCCAAGGTGTGTGTGCCTGAAAATCTTTTCTCGCTGTACAATTTTCCGTCTCGATTCTTCCATACGGTGTGGGCTGCCTCGGCGTAGACGGTGACTGGCTCGAGTGCGCAGGACAAGCACAGAGCGACCAGCGGCGATAACTATGCTCGGGCAGATGGATTCCGCCGCGGCGGAGTTCGAGGTATGTAATATATCCTTGCTTGATTCATCTTCATGATACATGCTTGCCGTGACATATTGATTATGGGTCGATCTGACTCTTTGTGCCATGCTAATTAAATCATTGATTGTTACATTGTTCTGATATGATTTGCATGGCTGCGTGATGCAATAGATACGAACAGGAGAACAGTAGCTGTGATGACTCAACAAGATGGAAGTGAGGGACAAGGGATGAGTGCAATCGGCTCAGGTAAACTCCTCCTGCACACCGTCTGGCATCAGTTCCAGTTGCGCCCGAAGCTTTCAATCTCGCTGCTCCACTTAGTTTGCCGAAGCACTGTCGGCATGTGCTCCATCCAAGGTACGCCACCGTCCAATTCTATCACCAGTTTTGAACTTTAAACTAATGACTAAGGGGTCGGAGTGGCCAGGCCTGAAAGTTCAAGGAAGATTCAGCTTACATCTGAATTCCTTTGTATTGCCTACAATGTTATAGCTTAAATTCTGCTAATAAATTTCTATCAATGATGTTCCAAACAATTTCTTAGAGATGGGTTGTGCACAAGGATGCACATTGTAGATCTGTTAACTTAAGTTTTGAATAATAAGATATGTTCATATGCTTTGCTCACTATTATTCCTAATTTTCTCTGGACATAAAGACTGAAGTTTATTGCTTTTGTTCAGCCGAATGCTACTTGATCAGTACTTAACCAAGATTGGCATCCATTATAGCTGGTGTAGAACTCAGATATACACACTGAATGTTCCGATATGCCAAAGTAAACACATTAGAATCTTTTTAATTATATTCCTACTATTTTTTCGAGATTGCTCTGCGGTTGCTAATTTTGATGTTCTGCTATACTACTACTGCATATAGAGAGAGATCAGAGAGGAGAGCAGCAGCCCGCTGCTGCAATTTTGTTCATTCTGCTGCTTGGTTACTACACATCTATACAAAGAACACAGAGAAGGCTGCTGCTTGCTAATTACAATTGCTTCATGATATGTACATATCCTTATGTATGCTGCTGCTAGGTACCCTTGATCATGGTGACAAGGAATCAATGCTGCGGCGGTAGGGATCTGGTGGCCATGGAGTGGCAGCCGCTACGTGCATACATAACTCCAGCGAGTCATGGTGAGGAGACTTTGATCTTTATATGTTAGATTCAGAGTGGATATACGTTACTACATGTAGGCCCCATATGCCATACGAGTTCCTCCATTTTTTTATGTTAGCTGATGAGCTTTCTTCTCCACTCTACACAGATTGGTCCTGTATGATGCATCCATGGTTTAGGATAAGAAATGACTGTTTCCATCTAAATGCTATTCATTTATTCTTTTTTTTCTAAATCAATTGAGGAGAACATATAAAGAAAAAACAAGTTACTCATCCGATTCATTTGCGAAATTCAGTACTTTCTTATACTGCTCTGTTTCAGGAGACGAAATAAAGCGAAAAAGAAATTTCTTAAACATACAAATTCACATTCTCAAAAGAAAAGTAATAGTAACAAAGCAATTTTTATTTTCAATAATAGTTTTTATTACGATTCACATATTTTATCTTTGTAGATTCTACAAGTTCTTAAGCTCACTATGAAAAAACAGAAGTTACTTTTATAAGGTTCAGTAGCTGCTTCATGTTGTACTGATTAGTTTCCATTAATCTGAAAAAATTTAGCTCACGTTGCTCTCTTTAACTGCCATTTGCATTTGAAGGTCAGGATCGAGGCAGGAGGTGAGGAAGTGGGGATCAGGCTGTGAGCTAGGGTTAACAAGGCAGTTTTTATTTTCTATAATATGTTTTTATTATGATTCACATATTTTTATCTTTGTAGATTCTACAAGTTCTTAAGCTCACTATGAAAAAATAGAAGTTTCTTTTATAAGGTTCAATAGCTACTTCATGTTGTACTGATTAGTTTCTAATAATTTGAAAAAATTTAGCTCACGTTGCTTTCTTTAGCTGCCATTTGCACTTGAAGGTCACGATCGAGGCAGGAGGTGAGGAAGTGAGGATCGGGCTGTGAGCTAGGGTTAACAAGGCAGTTTTTATTTTCTATAATATGTTTTTATTACGATTCAAATAATTTATCTTTGTAGATTCTACAAGTTCTTAAGCTCACTATGAAAAAACAGATAAGGTTCAGTAGCTGCTTCATGTTGTACTGATTAGTTTCTATTAATTTGAAAAAAATTAGCTCACGTTGCTCTCTTTAGCTGCCATGTGCACTTGAAGGTCAGGATCGAGGCAGGAGGTGAGGAAGTGAGGATCGGGCTGTGAGCTAGGGTTATGGGGCTGGCTGGGCCTTACGTGGGACAGCCTGGCCAGTTGGCCTAGCTGGCTGGCTGGCTGTTGCTCAAAACAAGTTCGTTGTATATAGCTTTTCCCTTGCAGATAGCTCGATCTGACTTTTTCATGTCTATGCTATAGAAGAGCCTGTAGTATTCAAATGTACTCCCTTCGCAAACTAATATAAGAACGTTTAGATCACTATTTTAGTTACCTAAACACTTTTATATTAGTTTACAGAAGGAGTAGTTTCTCACACAATAGTACTGGGCGCACTCATTGTTAAAGTCAGTTGTAGTGTAAGAAAATCAAAGAAAACATGTGTGAATAATGAATGAGATGACATACCTTTTAGATGTTCTTCAACAATTTTTGTTCTACTCCTTATTTATAAGGTGACAAATAATTGCGTGTGGTAGTGCTCTGTACGGTTTTAGCAAGCACATGCGTTCGCGTTTTTATTATTATTATCTTTAAACATAGTATAAATGCAGGCTCTTGTACATATGAACATACATTCGCCCATATGAACGGACACACGTGCATTTTATCCATATGAGCACCTCTGATAGAATGAACCGATACATCATTTTAAGATTGATGAAGTTACCATAGACGCGTTCATAGTCGATGAGAACGTCTAGCTCCCACTGAACGCACATAGCTGAAATG
>CAJFDF010003290.1:0-10238 GCA_904067115.1 Aegilops sharonensis | reverse complement strand
GTGTCACCAAGTACATATATGACTATATGGAAATCCATGTCACCAAGTAGTCAAGTATATATAATCACATGCACAACGAAGCATAAAGACGGAGACGATTTGATAACCTACATACAAACTGACATCAACAGAATAAAAAGAGTGCCACCGATATAAAGATAAATATAAGAGGAAAAGGCATTTATCTCTACCCTTATCAGACAACTAATATTTAGATGCAATTAAAGAAGGCAATCCTAGGAATACATAGGTTCAGAAAAGCAAGTCAGGAGCAAAACTTAATTATCTCTACTCTCATATGTAAGCAATGATAGCAGCAAAAACTATGCTCTTTAACTTTGAAGCGGATTGTTGCCCATCTGGAGTCATTGAGTGATGCGCCATAGAGGTGGCACTTCTAGTTCTAGTGCTTCAGGAGTTGGGTTTTCAGAGTCAGCAGCAACCATTAGGAAAATCACCTGCAATTGCCTGGGAGAAAAACCCACCGTGGCCGTGGTGCCAGGAGAACACCTTGAGGTTCTTGGCCATGACGTTGCACGCCGCCTCCGCCAGCCTCCGGCGCGCGAATAGCGCAGCCGCCAGGAACCATCCGGCGCCGGCCCCTGCTTGAAGTAGTCCGCCACGTCGGCCTCGGGGTTCCTGGACAGCTCCTGCAGCCAGTGCCTGAGCCCAGCCGCCTCAATAGGAGCTCGTGTCCCTGCCCGCCAGCGTCTCACCGGAGCCTCCACCGCCCCAGACCGCACGGCCGCGCGGGACTCCCGCACCGGCAGCAGCCCCAAGGGGCCTCCAAGCCGATGCTCGACCCGGCACAGGGAACGGGCTGGCCTCGAGGAGTGGGAAGCCGGCGAATCCGTCGGTCAGGAGGAGGGCCGCGCCATCATCGCCGCCGTTTGGGGAGGGACGCGGTCCCGATCGACGCGGTGTGGGACGGGCAGTGCGGGGCAGCAGGTGGCGGCGGGATGGAGGTGGAGATGGGATCGAAGAGGCAGGGTCGTGCGGGGCGCTGGGTTTCTTTTCTTCTTTTCTCTCCTCTGTACCTGAACATGGTTCAGGGCTGACTTATGATGAGGACTGCTGGTGCAATTTTTGAAAAACAGGAGGGCCTATTTGAAAAATTGCCACGACGGTGAACCCGAGAGACTCAATCCGTGCTTTATTATTAGGGAGAGATTATCTAACAGCCTTCCTCAATCTTCACTAGTGGAAAAATGGCTAGCCACAACTTTCGTTGGTGGCGCTCCATTTACAACCAACGCCACCACTATTTTTTTTCAAATAGTGATGGCGTTGGCTGATTTGGTACGACACTAGTAGGGGCATAGTGGTGGCGTTTGAAAACAAGGCAGTGTCAGAAATATATGAGATCAATAATTTGTACCAGGCTATATTGCTGTCGTGGAATAGCATGGAATGCCAACACTATTATATTTAGTTGTGGCGTGCTGTTATAACCGACGCCAATATTGTTATTTTGTCAATGGCAACATTCGTACACTACTATTTTTTTGGTATATTCTTTTTTATAGTATACTAGCAAACATGCCCGTGCGTTGCAACGGGTGAAAACAGCCCTCACACGCCCTTACCCACTAAGCATGATTAAAGACCTCACCCTCATGCCCATAACATAATAAACATGACTAATACCTCATTCTCAGGTCCACATCTTCCATTTCAATATAACACCAGACACATGTTTCTGCTTATCATATTTGTCGTCCTCGTCGCCGGTGGTCATAGTACCAGTTTTCACTAACCAAGGTTGGCCAGGTCCAACAGCTGGATTGTTGAACCGCCTTCGTGTCCGGCCAAGATCAAGACCGTTGAACAAAGTTTTTTTAATCAGCTAGCTAATATAATAGGGAAAAGCACTGCAATAATATATGTCAGTGTCACCATGTAAAGTGAGTAGTTTGTGTCAGATAGACCATGAAATCTTAGTTGGACTTCTCATGCATTTTGACGGGTGTCACTGGGCGAGTGAGACTTGTCGTACGTGAAGACTTGACAGAGAAAAAAGATTTCTTTATATCCTAGTTTAATAAATTGAATTAAAACAATGCATCAGGTGGGCGTATTTAAAAAATTCCCCAAGTTTTATTAATAAGTATAGATTAAAAAAATCATGTTTTAAAAAATGTTTTTCTTTTCAAATTTAAAGTTCAAAATATATTTGAGTTTTTAAATTTTTGCAAATTCGAAAAATAATCACAACAGTACCTCCTAGTTTAAACAAATGTTTGTGTTTTAAAAAATACTCAGTTTAAAAAAAAGAAAAATATCTTACTTTTGAAAAAAAAATCGAGTTTAAATTTTTGTTAACAACTTTGCAAATTTTCGTGTTCTAAAATATATTCACTTTAAAAAGAAATCCTCTTAATATCTGGCGCGACTGTGCGCTTAATTTAAAATTTCGCGCGGCTAAATGAACATCAAGTGTTGTTTGGTCTAGTGGTAGCCTTCTGAACGCTTTAGCATGAGTGTCTGAGTTCGAGTCCTTGCAGCGTATTATTTTTTCTTAGAAACGTTTTACTGGCGCAGGCTGTTGGTTCCCTAATGGGCCGGCCCATTGTGGCTTTGCGCGTCTGCCTTTTCTTTTTTGGCAGAAACGAATCCGGAGAACAATAAAACTCCCGCACGACAAACCACCTCGGACGAACTTTGTGGTGAACTTTTTTATATTATATTATAGTTTACTTCTATTAAAATTTTATTATTTTAAATGGAAATAATGACATTTTTTAAATATGTATTTTGAGACTTTAATATTGTTTCCTTTTTAGTTTAAGACTTAAAATATATAGTATTGAGCCTTCAAATATGTAGTTTGACACTTCAAAATTTGTTTCTTTTTAGTTTTTTGTGTGGTGATCTTTTTTATAGTATATTATAGTTTACTTTTATTAAATTTCTATTATTTTAAATGGAAATAATGACATTTTTTTTAATATGTACTTTGAGACTTTAATTTTTTCCTTTTTAGTTTAAGACTTGAAATATATAGTTTTGAGCCTTCAAATATGTATTTTGACACTTCCAAATTTTTGTTAGTTTTTTATTCGCTGATCTTTTTAATAGTATATTATAGTTTACTTTTGTTAAATTTACTTTTTTTTTCCTTTTTAGTTTAAGACTTGAAGTATATAGTTTTGAGATGAGAATTTTTAGGTGGTGATCTTTTTTCTTATTGGGCAAGCCCAAATAATATTAGAATGTCGTGGGGGTCAAAACCAACGGGGGCAACGACCCCCTCAACCCACTCCCTCTCTCTGGCCCGCTGCTCTGTTTCGTTCCCTTTTCTCTCCCTCTCTCGCCGCTGGTCGTGCCGCTTTGATTTTGGCCAATTCCGACGATTGTCGTCGTTCTCCGGTCTTGAGGCACACATCTGAGCCTCCCACTCTCATCTGGTCCATTTGGAATTTTTTTAATTTAGAGGTGTGTTTTGCATCTGAGCCTCCCACTCTCATCTGCTAGGGTTTCGGCGACGACACCAGGCGACGATGACGGCGACGGAGTAGACTGTAGGCAACCCTCGGCTCCAACCCAGGTGAGCATATCATCCCTCCCTCTTTTGTTGTAGGTCACTGCCATTGTAATTTTTTTATTTGAATCGCTAGGGTTCATCACTGCTAGGCAGTGACAATCTGCTGTAGTTGTCTAGAGTTAAGGTAGATATATTTTTCAATCATCGGTTAGCACTAGCTGTAGAAACTAGAAGTGCATTCTGTCAATAAAATTAACACTACTAGGGAAATGCTTATACAAGTTAGCAGCTACTAGTTAGCAATAGCGCTCGAAAATAGTCAACGCTGCTACTAGTTAGCAGTAGCGCTGATCCAGGGAAGCGCTACTATTCTGTCTATAGCAGTAGCGCTGGAAACCAAAAACACGGTACTACTACATGGGACCAGACGAGGCCACCGACGGTAGCTGTAGTACCAGCGCTGTGCAGAATCCAACACTACTACTAACAGTTTAGTAGTAGCGCTTTAATTTACTGCGCCGCTACTGCTAATGGGCCCCACTTAGTAGTAGCGCTTCTCCAGGAAAGCGCTGCTACTAGGTACGGTAGCAGCAGCGCGTTTTGGTAAGCAGCGCTACTGCTAGTTGCGGCTGGTGCCACCTTTTCACCCCCTCCCCATCCTCTCCCCCACTTTGCCCTCTCTCCCCCTCCTTTCCCCTCTCCACTCTCCACCATTGTTGCTCTTCTTCTCTCTTCCTTCTACCTCTCTTCTCTCCTCATTAATGTCCCCCTCCACCATAACTCTTCTCCATAAATGGCCTCTCTCACATCTCTCTTTCTCCTACCTCTCTTCCTCTCCCCATTAATGCCCCCTTCACCATAACTCCATCTGAATTAGTTAGCTAGCTAGATTCACCTCTCCTCCCCAACAACTAGATCTATCTAGCTATTTAGCCATCCACGCATGCTCTCTCGATCGGTCTCTCTCATCATCTAATTAACCGCGTGCTCTCTCGATCGGTCTCTCTCGGGAGATATATAGGTGAGTAAAAAAGTTGTTCATTTCAAGAATGGGAATATGTGTGTGAATGAGAATACATGTGTTTGGGATATACCGCGTGCTCTCTCGATCGGTCCCTAATAATAATAAAACACGGATTGAGTCTCTCGGGTTCACCGTCACGTCGCTTTTGCAAAAGGGTCCCTGCGGTTTTCGAAATTCAACCCTCGGTCCTTTTAAAGTGAGAACGTTTCGAGGCCAGATCCGGCCCGAGTGCTGTCGCCGCCCGTACGCCGCCACCACCAGCGCCGGACCCCGAGCTCCTCCTCCCGTGCGCCTCCTCCCCTGCCTCCCTAGCGCGTCGTCCGCCGACCACCCAGGTCACGCCGCCGTTCCCCTGCCTTCTCTCTTTCCCGTCTCTCTCTAATCTCCTTTATCTCCTTCTCTCCAGGACAGGTAACGCGGCGGCTCGAGCAGCTGGGGCGCGCGCGGCGGCTCGATGCAGAACGGCGGCGGTGGCGGCGGCTGGAGCTTGAAGGGGCCGGATCCGTGCGCGGCAGGGGCTGGGGAGACTGATCCGGAGGTGGGCGGCGAGGCGGGGATCGCGGATGACGACGAGGAAGGCCGGAGTGGCTTCCCGGGCGGATCCATGACATCCGCGGCTCTTGGGCAGAAAGGAGACATGGAGGTGAGGGAGAGAAGGGAGAAAGGTGCCGGGCGACCAAGGCACGGGCTCTACGGAGCCGGGCGACTGCGGACGAGCGCAGGGAGACGGAGGGATCCGACGCGGTGACGCAGAGTCCTTAAATATTCAGACTCATCATATTCCATTCTTCGTCCTGCAGGTGAAGGAGAAGAGGAAGGCAGCACGTCGCCAGCCGGTTGGGTGACACCAACCAGGCCACGGCTGGAGCAGCACAAGTGGCGCATCCACTTCGGTAAGTACAAATGAGGACTTGACCACCAGGTAATCCATCCCCTCCATCTGGTCCTCATTTGCCGTGTTCTTCAGCTACAGGAACCGCTCATTCTCCATGTTCCTGAGTCGCAGAAACTATTGGACAAATTGCTAATATGCTGTCAAATTGCATGGGCCTATCAGATTTTGTAATATATAGACGTTGTTATATCATGTCAAATTCCATCAGTCTACATGTGGCATGGTTCTGTCATCAAATTCCGTTCCACACAATCGGCCTAAGAGTGGACCCTGGTGAACATACATGGTCCGTGTCAGGGTGACCCGAGAGTGACTTACACTGATTGGCTTCATACTCTAAATATCCCCTCCAATGAAGATTGGTTGTTGCTAGGAGACTTTAACTATATTCATAGCCATGATAACAGAAATAAACCTAGAGGTAATCCTAATGACGTGATTGCTTTTAATGACATCATCCGCTCTTAGCAATTAATTGAACGGCCAATCGAGGGTCGTGCTTACACTTGGAGCAACATGCAGACAGACCCCCCTCCTTGAGCAATTAGACTGGTTTCTCACGTCTAACAACTGGACTTCGTGTTACTCTAACACTCTAGTTATGCCACTAGGGAAACCAGTTTCTGATCATATTCCGTGTGTTGTCAAAATTGAAACCTCCATCCCTCGCAGCAAAATCTTTAGATTTGAGTCTTATTGGACGGAGCACCAGGTTTTATGGATTTGGTTCAATCTGTGTGGACAAGACCATTAAGACATGCCAATACAAATTCCGCCACTTTACTGTGCTGAAAGTTCAAAGCATTTAGATATGAGTTGAAAAGGTGGAGCAAACGTATCTCTAAACTTAAGGTGGCAATTGAAAACTCTAATCTTGCCCTGGCCAATCTAGATGCCCTAAAGAATCTCAGAATCCTTTCTACTCCAGAACATAATTTTAGGAAAATTCTGAAGAAACACATTTTACGCCTCTTGAACTACCAAAGACAATACTGGCAAAAGAGATGCACCATTCGATGGGTGAAATTGGGTGACGAAGACCCTAAATTTTTAAAGGCAATTGCCTCAGAAAGATACAGACGCAACACAATTCCAACACTGAAACTCTCCGATGACACAGTGGCAGAAGATCATGCTAGTAAAGAGGCGATCATATACCAAGCGTTCAAAGAAAGACTTGGAAAATCTGGAGAGTTTCAAATGAAATTCAACCTGCAAAGCATCATCAAGAAAGTTGAGGGTATGGATCAATTGACTGTCCCTTTCACGAAGGATGAAATCGATGCTGTCATCAAGGAAATGCTGGCTGACAGAGGACCTGGTCCGGATGGATTCACTGGCTTATTTCTGAAAAATGTTGGAACATAATTAAAGAGGATTTTTATGAGCTATGCAATCAATTCTACGAGGGCGGACTTAATCTTGAGAGCATTAATGAGGGATTTATCACACTCATACCCAAAGTTCGGTCACCTGAGACAATTTCTGATTTCAGACCAATTACTTTGCTCAACTTCTGCCTCAAGGTTATCACTAAACTGCTCGCTAACCGGCTCCAAAAGCTCATACTTAAAATTGTTTATCGCAATCAATATGGCTTCATCAAAGGAAGATCAATACAAGACTGTTTGGCCTGGGCTTTCGAGTACATCCATCAGTGTCAAACCCCAAAACAAAATATTGTCCTGCTAAAACTAAATTTTGCAAAAGCATTTGACATGATCAAGCATGATGCAATGATTACAATTATGGAACACATGGGGTTTGATGCCAAGTGGCTTGATTGGATCAAATACATCTTCTCCTCGGGAAAATCATCGGTCCTCTTAAATGGTGTACCAGGCCGGCAATTCATCTGCAAATGTGGTGTTCGTCAAGGTGATCCTTTATCACCCCTCATTTTTGTGCTCGCAGCTGACCTTATTCAAGCTGCCATTAATGACGCTTTCCGACAAGGAAAAATACAGCTTCTGTTCCAAAGACAAAACCAGCATGATTATCCAGTGATCCAATATGCCGACGATACGATCATTATACTCCCTGCTTGCCCCAACCAAGCAAGGACTATCAAGGATATTCTCTCAGACTATGCTGCTTCTATTGGATTAAAGATAAACTTCCACAAGTCTACATCAATCCCAATTAATTGTGCTGCCAATTGTTACAACGACATCGCTTCTATCTTTAGCTGTAAGGTAGGATCTATGCCCTTCACTTACTTGGGACTGCCTCTCGTAATAACCAAGCCTACGGTCCAAGATCTCATGCCTCTTGTTTGCACGATGGAACAAAGAATGACCAGCACTTTAGCCTTGATGTCATACGGTGCAAAACTGTCACTCCTCAACACGATGATTACATCTCTCACCATCTTCGCTCTCTGCACTCTCAAATTCCCACCAAAGATATTAGAGCTACTTGATAACATAAGAAGAAAGTGCCTTTGGACAAAAAAGACTGAGCAAGGGGATAAATGTAACTCATTGGCAGCTTGGGACATGGTTTGTCAACCAAAACAAAGTGGTGGACTTGGCATAATCAATCTCCGTATCCAAAGTGAGGCCCTCCTTCTCAAATATCTGCATAAATTTTACAACCACCATGACCTGCCCTGGGTGGATTTGATCTGGACAACATATTACACGCACAAGATCCCGCACGCGTCGGAACCGTGCGGATAGTTCTGGTGGAAGGATGTGCTAAAGCTCACCCCAATCTACAGAGGGATATCTAAAGAAAATGTGCACGTTGGAGACACGGTACTTATGTGGAAGGATATATGGTTAGACACAACACTGGCGGAATAATACGCGTGGGCCTTCTCCTTCGCAATAAATGAGGATATTTCAGTCACAGATTTCTTGGGATCAACCTCACTCCATGAAACGTTTCACCTACCCCTTTCGGTGCAAGCACATGAAGAAGTTCGCGATCTAGAACAAAAGGTGCTCCACGTAGGTAACCATGATGACTTTGGGCCTGACTTTTTTTATGGCAATTCTTAGATATAAAGTATCCAAATGATAGGTCTTACACGTCAGGTGCTTTGCACTTTGGGCCTGACTTTTTTTATGGCAATTCTTGTCATCCAAGGATGGCAAATTTCAGTGACACACGACAAGTTTCTATTAAAACAAAATAAAGCACGAAAGTTTTCATGCTTGTCAATTAAATTTGCCATCCTCGTGCAACTAAACTTGTCATAAAAAATGTTCAAAGTTGTCATGAGAACGACCCTGACGTGTGGCACTTATTAGGGTACATAAAAACTATGTCACGCCTAAGTCTTTCATCACATGATTAATTTGCAGTAAATTTTGTGCCAATCGTAGCTATTTTCTTTTGATGGGTATCACCACTTTATTTAATTAATCAGGACGGAAGTTGAGATACAAGCAATATTCAACAAGTTTTTTAAATGTTCACAAAATTTTTTATTGTGAATTTCAAAAATGTTCATTCATGTAAAAAATATTCATTGATTCAAAAAATGTTCATCGATTTAAAAAATGTTTGCCAATTCAA
Organism: Aegilops sharonensis; assembly: GCA_904067115.1. NCBI lineage: Eukaryota > Viridiplantae > Streptophyta > Magnoliopsida > Poales > Poaceae > Aegilops > Aegilops sharonensis. The sequence goes on along the minus strand of CAJFDF010003290.1, from coordinate 1,310 downwards.
AAAAATCATGTCAATTCATAGAAATGTTCATCATTCAAAAAATGTCGGCCGATTGACAAACATGTTCAGAATTTTAAAAATGTCCTCAAAAGTTAAATTTTTTTGTTATTTTGTGATTTCAAAATGTATTGTCGAATTAGAAAATGTTCATTATTTCAGATATATGTTTGTCAACTCAAAAACTGTTCTTGATTTCAATAAACGTTTACGAATTTGAAAATATGTTTGCAACACCAAAAAGGAAAATTTAAAATAAAAGAAAATAAGAAGTAATATATAAAATATAAAAGAAAGAAAAAACTAGAAGAAAACAAAGAAAATAGAAAAAAAAAGGTCTAGAACCTTCCTAAAAACCACTATGCGGAAGAACCTGGAATGGACCGACCCGAAGAGGACCACAAACCCGAGGGGTACGCGTTAGGTCGCTACGTAGCGACCTATGCGCGGAATAGGATTCCCCAACTCTGAGCTAGTCGACATACGCCTCGCCCGCCTCTTTTTACATGTGTGAGTGGGCTGCCCCATGTAGGACTCTTTCTACTGGTTTTATGAAGCTTCTAGAAACTTCAAACATGTTTTTCCTTTCTTTGTTTTTGCCTTTTTAGGATTTTTCCTATTGTTTGTTTTCTCTATTTCTGTTTTTATATCTTCATCTTTTCTTTTTTCTTTAATTTAAAATTCATTAAAACTTAAAATTCAGATTATTATTGTGGAGCTAGTTGCATGTCTAACTCCAAACACGCAACTACAGGTGGTGTCGTTTCGCTAATGCATGTCTCCAATGCGACTGTAACTTAGGGAACAAAAGTGTTTTGTCATTAGGGCAGTTAAATATCTCCTACTTGATATGCAACTGCAACGTCACTTCCGATTATAAATGAATGTCTTCAACCCGACTATAACTTCATGGTAGGACGAAACTGTTTGTTGGGAGGATAGTTGTATATGTTCTACTAGACACCCAATTGCACACTATCGCAGGAATGTGTAGCAGTGGCGGCATCAATAGCCTAGCAATGACGGGTAAGGCTCTTAGAGGCGCCTGCCACTGGCAACATGGCATTAGTGGCGGGCGCTCCACCTGCCACAAATGACTATAACAGTGGCGGGCGTTACAAACAGCGCGCCATCGACCTCGTTCTTGTAGCAGTGGCGGGCATTACTATTAATGGTGGGCAAAAATATGTGTCAGTACTGGCATTTGTTTTGTAGTGGCGGGTATAAATTTATTCTGCACACCACTTTTAGCTATTTATAGTTTCTTTTTTAAAAATAGACCACCAAAAATATGCCACAATACATTGTACAGT
>CAJFDF010003283.1:0-19259 GCA_904067115.1 Aegilops sharonensis | reverse complement strand
AAAATTTGGTTTTCAGAGTCCGATGAAAGTTCGCCCTGATCTGTCGTCGACGATCGCCAGTCCGGCTTCGCCAAGGCTGTCGAAGCAGCATGCAGATAGTTTGGGTACATTTGTGATCTTTGGAAGTTTGGCTTTCTCAGTTCACCAAATCCCGCAAGATACGCCTCTGATGGACCTGGTTTTCCGTGGTTCAAATTTTAAAAAAGGGATGTCTGATGGACCCATGTTCTCTAGAGATTTTTTTTGGTCATATTGATGACATGCGAGCTGCTAAATATACGGATTTTGAAATTCAGAAGGCCATGGGTATCAGAGCTTTGCCTGATCGTGCCTTCACTCGCTGTGTGCTCAATAATAGTCAAAGACTCAAATATGACTAACTGTTGTCAAGAAATCATCGAGTAATCTCAGGTACCGCTTTCCTTGCTTCATCCCTGCTTCCGGCGATGTGACCTCGCCTTCGAATACATACACCTTCTAGTACACCTTTGAATACTAACCTTCGAATAAACCTTCGAATAATGGCGGTAAAGGTTAGGTTTCCATCCTTCTTAGGTGCCTGATCATCTCCACCAGATGGTTTTGGAGAAATCTGAGCGCACCGAGAGCTACAGATACGGACAACAAACAGTAGCTTTGCCTTAGGACTGACATAGAACCCACCTTTCAACCGGGCATCACCCTTAAGATGCACCAACTCCTTGTCCAGGGCATCGTACACCTCGTCGTACTGCTTGGCGCGGGCGAAGATGACCTTGCGGTTCTAGGAGCGCTACTCCCGGGACGTGCACTTCTCCCGAGAGCGCCTGCGCGAGTAGTGGAGTAGAGTTCCTGGCCGAGGTAGTTCACCGCCTGGTGCATGTCCTCGGCCAGCGGGTTCTGTTCGACGCGGCCAATGTAGTAGCGGCCCCGCCTCATCCTCTACATGAGCTGCGGTGAACTACGTCGGCCAGGAGCTCCGGAATGCCGTGCTTCTCGCAGAGGGCCTCGACCTCGACCTTAGTGCAGAGGGACGAGGTGAAGCGCTTGGCAGGGGACCTCGAGAGGTTAGGATTGTTAATAAATATCTTGAAAAATAACATATGCCACTAGAACTTACCACCATTCTTGAAGGAATTTTGAGGAGGAAAGGATTCCGAGGGACAAAATTTGGGGCAATGCTTTAAGCCACGCTAGTTCCCATGCGTCGCTTCACAACAAGGAGAGAAGAGAATAAGTGGGGCATGCTTAGTCGTTGCGTCGTCAGCAAATATAGAAACAGTTATTGCAGCTCGAGGTTTGGCATGGGCAACGAGTAGAAACAACTTTTTTCATTTTTCCCGTGAGAGCATTTACCGCTTCTAAAATAAATTCGTCTCATCTGCCTCCCACCCACCACTGCTGCATCGCCGAGCCCTGTGAGCCGAAGCTGCGTTTTCGGGTCCGCTCGCTGCCCGTGCCGCCCCTCGAGCTAAGACAGCAAGGAAGCGAGATGGTTGTGAGGAGACAGAAGAGCTTGGAGATGATGGCAATGGCATAGTTGGCCATCTAGTGGATGTAGGCACATGCCCCGTTCCTCCGCAGGACCCACACTGCCACCTCGCTGAGCCCTGCGAGCCGAAGCTGCGTTTTCGGGTCCGCTCACTGCCCGTGCCGCCCCTCGAGCTAAGACAGCTCACACTCCACCGCCGCCGGGAGCTGGCAAGCGCGCATCTCCGTCGAGCCAGTGCTGCGATGCATGGTTGCTGCCTTGCGTCACGCACTCGCCATGCTGACTGCTCCTGGTCTTTCGTGTTGGCCTAGTATCATGGAAGTTCCTTCTTAAGGAAGGAAGCNCTACGCTCTCCCCTCTCCCCTCTGCTCCTCTTCAATCCGTCTCGGCACCCGAGGCTTCTGTCAAATTGGCGCTGCCAAGCTCACCGGCACACGAAATCGGTACCTCCTCATATATTATCCTAGGCAGCTCGAGGTTTGGCATGGGCAACGAGTAGAAACAACTTTTTTCATTTTTCCCGTGAGAGCATTTACCGCTTCTAAAATAAATTCGTCTCATCTGCCTCCCACCCACCACTGCTGCATCGCCGAGCCCTGTGAGCCGAAGCTGCGTTTTCGGGTCCGCTCGCTGCCCGTGCCGCCCCTCGAGCTAAGACAGCAAGGAAGCGAGATGGTTGTGAGGAGACAGAAGAGCTTGGAGATGATGGCAATGGCATAGTTGGCCATCTAGTGGATGTAGGCACATGCCCCGTTCCTCCGCAGGACCCACACTGCCACCTCGCTGAGCCCTGCGAGCCGAAGCTGCGTTTTCGGGTCCGCTCACTGCCCGTGCCGCCCCTCGAGCTAAGACAGCTCACACTCCACCGCCGCCGGGAGCTGGCAAGCGCGCATCTCCGTCGAGCCAGTGCTGCGATGCATGGTTGCTGCCCTGCGTCACGCACTCTCCTTGCTGACTGCTCCTGGTCTTTTGTGCTTGCCTAGTATCATGGAAGTTTGGACCCACACTGCCGCCTCGCCGAGCCCTGTGAGCCGAAGCTGCATTTTCGGGTCCGCTCGCTGCCCGTGCCGCCCCTCGAGCTAAGACAACTCCCACTCCACCGCCGCCGAGAGCTGGCAAGCGCGCATCTCCGTCGAGCCAGTGCTGCGATGCATGGTTGCTGCCTTGCGTCACGCACTCGCCATGCTGACTGCTCCTGGTCTTTCGTGTTGGCCTAGTATCATGGAAGTTCCTTCTTAAGGAAGGAAGCGAGATGGTTGTGAGGAGACAGAAGAGCTTGGAGATGATGGCACACGCCCCAGCAACATTAATGAAATGGTGACAATAGCCATTTTTGCAAATCTTAACCACAAGCATCCTTGCTTGGTTTTGGTGGTTGCTAAATGTTATTATACATATATAATGACTTTTAGATCAAAGCAAAACCAAAGAAAAGCAATGGAAATCAAAATAGCAAATAATGGGATGAGATGGCTATGTTCATTTTTGGCCATTTTCTCATCTAACCTCTATTGCCTCTAATTCTTCAAGGACTTCACTCCTAAATGTTCTAAATAATATAACATGAATATAGGAACCCATTTGACCCAAAGCCAAGTGAAGAAAATCACCACATTGCCATTTGAGCATTTTGGCTATCTTAAAAACCCTTAATTCTTACCATCTTTGAGCCTCTCCCATTCTTCTTTTCTAATCTAAAAATTCTTGGATCTTTGCCCACATGCCTAGACCAAGTGACAAAGAACACAAGCCCACTTGAGAAACTTCAAAAATATTTTTTATGAATATTTGAGGAATTTCGAAATTTGGACAAAAATTGCAGAGACCACTTATACACTTTATGAAACCACCCTTCCACTCCTCCCCTTGACCTCTCCTTCCACACAATGACTCCTTGGACTACCCCTAGCACACCCCTAAAAGGAATTTTCAAAAGTCCAAACTTTTTTCTTGCACCCATTTTGTCGAACACCTTTGTGTATGCAAATTGCCAAAATTCTCACCAACTCTTTTAGCTCAGTAAAAGCCATTTTTACCACCCCACTTGTTGGGCACTGACCTCCACACTCCCTCAGCACCTTCCCCTGCCACCAGGAGCAGTGCCATTGACCTATGGAGGAGAGAAAGAGTGAGGCCATGCTCATATGCTCACATCACTCACCTCTCACCTCACCTCAGTGCCTCCATCCCCTCTAGCCTTGCACTCCGTGCCTCAGCAGTACCTTCTCACCCCACTGCACCCTCCCCAGCAACTCCAAGTCAAAGGAGAGCACGGGCCACTCCAAGCCAAGCCATGCCCGAGCATGCCCATGCCACCCCAACGTCGACCCAGTGCTGCACGTCGTGCCAGCCTCGCCACCGGTGTCCTGCACGCTCCTCACACTCCCAGTAGCACGCCCACGCAACCCCCAGCCCGAGCCGTGCCCTGTAGCAACGAGCAAACCCGTGAACTTTTTGTGCCAGGTGATGCCGACGGGCACCGAGTGTGCACGAGCCTCCCCCGTCAGCACACACCATCGCACCACCTCTCCCTGCTCTCACCTGCTCCCCGTGACCCCAGGACCCCAGTAGACAAGCTCCCTGCCACCCCCGTGCTCCACGATGACGATACGACAACGACTTCTCCGCCTCTGCCATCGACGGACACCGACGCGCGCCCACTGTGCTTGACCACCTCCCGCTGTTCCACGAGCACCATGACAATCCCTGCACCTCTCTGCACCGCCCCATGCCCTCGCCCACGACGCGGGTGCACTGTGACGACGTCGACGGCGACCGTCACCCGTGACGCACCGGCCGCTCGTCGAGCCTATAAAATGAGACCTCCCCCTCCACTTCTGAGCACACCACAACGCTCCCCATCTCCCACTGATCATCCCTGAGTAGCCACATTGCAAGTCGTCGCCGGAGTTGCCCCAATTCGTCGGAGCTCCGCCGGAGAAGAGGAAGAAGGGGCCGCCCGATCTCGGCCATCCCCGACGCCGCCGCTACCCTCCTCCGACTCCCCGTCGTCCTCCGGTTCCTCTACGCCCTTCGCCGACCCTCGTCGGACCTCCGGTGAGCCTCCCCCGTGCCCCACATCGCCGGCTAGGGTTAGAGCCCGTGGAGTTCTGTTCATCGGGGAAGATGACTGTGAGCCGTCCGATTGATTCTAATCGGAGGGCCAGCCTTCCCCAATACCTCTTCGCTTGTTTTTTTTTCTTTTCCGCAGTAGAGCAGGCCGTGCGTGCCCTGCGCTGTGCGCATCGCCCCGTGGGCCGGCCCAGTTAGGGTTCCCGCCGAGTCTTTTGAATTCAAACATTTTATTTCCATTTTAGTTAGAAAACCTACTCAGTAGGTTTAGTAAAAATTAAATAATTCAAATTCTACTGAACCAAATCTAGTTATTCTAATTTTCTTTGAAAGCTTATCAAATTCACTACAATCTCCAATTGGTTTCATGTCAAGATTATTGATAGATCACCTGCAGCAAAAATAACACCACAGTGACTTTTTCAACTTCAAACATTTATTTAAAAATAACTACAAGTTATTTTGAGGTGATTCCAACTCTCAAAAATCACATTTCATATACTCTATCCAAATCTGCAAAAATATCATATGGTTGTTATAGAAGATCTGGGTGTGGATATAAAAGAATGGCTATGTGGCTATTTCCAACTCTTTTAAATCATTAGAAAGTATTATGAAATCATTATGAGATGTAGCATCTCTTTTAAATCACATTACCAAGTGATTACATATGAGGTGATGATCTTGGTCAACATGAGCCCATATTTTAATTTTTGGTGAATATTAAATCTTAATAATCATATTTCAATGTGTAGAAAATACTTCACAAATAAGAATAAAGCAAAACCCTATATGCATATTGCCTCATTATGCAAAAGTGTGAATCTTTGCTTAAGCTAACCCTAGGTGGTTCGCTTGCTTCCTAAATTCCTAATATATTCCAATATGAATATTAGACCCAAACAAACCCAAAGGAATCAAAAGAAAACAAGACAAGAAGCAAAATCACTCACATATGAAATGGTGACAATAGCCATTTTTGCAAATCTTAACCACAAGCATCCTTGCTTGGTTTTGATGGTTGCTAAATGTTATTATACATATATAATGACTTTTAGGTCAAAGCAAAACCAAAGAAAAGCAATGGAAATCAAAATAGCAAATAATGGGATGAGATGGCTATGTTCATTTTTGGCCATTTTCTCATCTCACCTCTATTGCCTCTAATTCTTCAAGGACTTCACTCCTAAATGTTCTAAATAATATAACTTGAATATAGGAACCCATTTGACCCAAAGCCAAGTGAAGAAAATCACCACATTGCCATTTGAGCATTTTGGCTATCTTAAAAACCCTTAATTCTTACCATCTTTGAGCCTCTCCCATTCTTCTTTTCTAATCTAAAAATTCTTGGATCTTTGCCCACATGCCTAGACCAAGTGACAAAGAACACAAGCCCACTTGAGAAACTTCAAAAATATTTTTTATGAATATTTGAGGAATTTCGAAATTTGGACAAAAATTGCAGAGACCACTTATACACTTTATGAAACCACCCTTCCACTCCTCCCCTTGACCTCTCCTTCCACACAATGACTCCTTGGACTACCCCTAGCACACCCCTAAAAGGAATTTTCAAAAGTCCAAACTTTTTTCTTGCACCCATTTTGTCGAACACCTTTGTGTATGCAAATTGCCAAAATTCTCACCAACTCTTTTAGCTCAGTAAAAGCCATTTTTACCACCCCACTTGTTGGGCACTGACCTCCACACTCCCTCAGCACCTTCCCCTGCCACCAGGAGCAGTGCCATTGACCTATGGAGGAGAGAAAGAGTGAGGCCATGCTCATATGCTCACATCACTCACCTCTCACCTCACCTCAGTGCCTCCATCCCCTCTAGCCTTGCACTCCGTGCCTCAGCAGTACCTTCTCACCCCACTGCACCCTCCCCAGCAACTCCAAGTCAAAGGAGAGCACGGGCCACTCCAAGCCAAGCCATGCCCGAGCATGCCCATGCCACCCCAACGTCGACCCAGTGCTGCACGTCGTGCCAGCCTCGCCACCGGTGTCCTGCACGCTCCTCACACTCCCAGTAGCACGCCCACGCAACCCCCAGCCCGAGCCGTGCCCTGTAGCAACGAGCAAACCCGTGAACTTTTTGTGCCAGGTGATGCCGACGGGCACCGAGTGTGCACGAGCCTCCCCCGTCAGCACACACCATCGCACCACCTCTCCCTGCTCTCACCTGCTCCCCGTGACCCCAGGACCCCAGTAGACAAGCTCCCTGCCACCCCCGTGCTCCACGATGACGATACGACAACGACTTCTCCGCCTCTGCCATCGACGGACACCGACGCGCGCCCACTGTGCTTGACCACCTCCCGCTGTTCCACGAGCACCATGACAATCCCTGCACCTCTCTGCACCGCCCCATGCCCTCGCCCACGACGCGGGTGCACTGTGACGACGTCGACGGCGACCGTCACCCGTGACGCACCGGCCGCTCGTCGAGCCTATAAAATGAGACCTCCCCCTCCACTTCTGAGCACACCACAACGCTCCCCATCTCCCACTGATCATCCCTGAGTAGCCACATTGCAAGTCGTCGCCGGAGTTGCCCCAATTCGTCGGAGCTCCGCCGGAGAAGAGGAAGAAGGGGCCGCCCGATCTCGGCCATCCCCGACGCCGCCGCTACCCTCCTCCGACTCCCCGTCGTCCTCCGGTTCCTCTACGCCCTTCGCCGACCCTCGTCGGACCTCCGGTGAGCCTCCCCCGTGCCCCACATCGCCGGCTAGGGTTAGAGCCCGTGGAGTTCTGTTCATCGGGGAAGATGACTGTGAGCCGTCCGATTGATTCTAATCGGAGGGCCAGCCTTCCCCAATACCTCTTCGCTTGTTTTTTTTTCTTTTCCGCAGTAGAGCAGGCCGTGCGTGCCCTGCGCTGTGCGCATCGCCCCGTGGGCCGGCCCAGTTAGGGTTCCCGCCGAGTCTTTTGAATTCAAACATTTTATTTCCATTTTAGTTAGAAAACCTACTCAGTAGGTTTAGTAAAAATTAAATAATTCAAATTCTACTGAACCAAATCTAGTTATTCTAATTTTCTTTGAAAGCTTATCAAATTCACTACAATCTCCAATTGGTTTCATGTCAAGATTATTGATAGATCACCTGCAGCAAAAATAACACCACAGTGACTTTTTCAACTTCAAACATTTATTTAAAAATAACTACAAGTTATTTTGAGGTGATTCCAACTCTCAAAAATCACATTTCATATACTCTATCCAAATCTGCAAAAATATCATATGGTTGTTATAGAAGATCTGGGTGTGGATATAAAAGAATGGCTATGTGGCTATTTCCAACTCTTTTAAATCATTAGAAAGTATTATGAAATCATTATGAGATGTAGCATCTCTTTTAAATCACATTACCAAGTGATTACATATGAGGTGATGATCTTGGTCAACATGAGCCCATATTTTAATTTTTGGTGAATATTAAATCTTAATAATCATATTTCAATGTGTAGAAAATACTTCACAAATAAGAATAAAGCAAAACCCTATATGCATATTGCCTCATTATGCAAAAGTGTGAATCTTTGCTTAAGCTAACCCTAGGTGGTTTGCTTGCTTCCTAAATTCCTAATATATTCCAATATGAATATTAGACCCAAACAAACCCAAAGGAATCAAAAGAAAACAAGACAAGAAGCAAAATCACTCACATATGAAATGGTGACAATAGCCATTTTTGCAAATCTTAACCACAAGCATCCTTGCTTGGTTTTGATGGTTGCTAAATGTTATTATACATATATAATGACTTTTAGGTCAAAGCAAAACCAAAGAAAAGCAATGGAAATCAAAATAGCAAATAATGGGATGAGATGGCTATGTTCATTTTTGGCCATTTTCTCATCTCACCTCTATTGCCTCTAATTCTTCAAGGACTTCACTCCTAAATGTTCTAAATTGGCGAGCTCATTTTCCATCAACCTGTCCCGTACTGGACGTTGATCATGGCTTGCAGTTGCTTCTTCCTCGCCCACATCTGCCTCATCGACCATGTCTTCATCATGGTTCCCAGCTTCTCCGTCGTTGTTCACAAATAAGGGAGTATATAAGTCCATTTCATTTGTGGCCACACAGCTTCAAAGAGTAACGATGAATGTCTTCAACCCATACATGCCAAGAGATGGCCGTTGCCAAGAGATGGCAGTTTCCTCCTTGACTGAATTGTACTCTAGAGTGAAAATGACAAAATGTTAGCAAAAACGTTGGTGCGTTACGATGGAAAACGTGTAACGGGGCGAGGTCTTCCCGATGTCGGGGAAACGTGAAACCGGGAACAGCCTGCGTTACGGTGGAAACAGACCAAAACATTGGTCCGTTACGATAGAAAACGTGTAACGGGGCGAGATCCAGTCAAACACCACATGAAATGGTGCTTGACCCCTCCCAGTCAAACACCAGCTGAAATGGGGTTGACCCTCCGAGGCAAACACCAGTTGAAATGGTGCTTGACTCTCCCAGGCAAACACCATATGAAATGGTGCTTGACTCATTCCATACAAACACCATTTTAAATGGTGCTTGGCTTTTGCCAGGCAAACACCATTTGAAATGGTACTTGACTCTCCCAGGCAAACACCAGCAGAAATGGTGCTTGTCTCATTCCAGGCAAACACCACTTGAAATGGTGCTTGGCTTCTCCCAGACAAACACCAGGTGAAATCCGTCGGAGCCGCGACTATTCTTGGCTCATTCTAGGCAAACACCACTTGAAATGGTGCTTGGCTTCTCCCAGGCAAACACCAGGTGAAATCCGTCGGAGCCGCGACTATGACGTGTGGCGTCTAGCCCTGCTATTTTCCCATATGAGTTGACCGGGCCGACGAACCCGTTGCCCTATTAAAGGATCTCTATTTCTCCTATTTTTCTATTTTCCTTTCTTTGCTCAAGGATGAATTTCCTGATGTTTGACTCAACATAATCATCAAAGATCAAGTTAATCAGGTTGGTTCCATGCACCACCAGGCGCACGCGAGGAATTTCTTCAAGAGTGGGCACGAAGGTGAGGAATTTGTACGGATCGAAGAAACCCAAGAGTGGAGGGTTGCGACGGTGGTGGCGGCGGAAGCGGCGGCAACCTTTCGCGTTCACCATCTTAGCCATCTACTCAACAAATTATGTCAGGTAAGGTATTAAAGCTTTTTAACTGATATTTTCAGACACGTCCTAGTAATTAGGAGCAATTATTTGCTTCCATCGTGTTTGGTGCTTTAGGCTGGTTCTAGTGGGGGTATCATAGCTAGTATCATGCATAGCATGTATGCAAAATGCTGATGTGTCACTGTAATTAATGATGAGAGAGGTGATGTTGGTATCATAGGTAGAGACAGTATCATAGCACANAGAGGTGATGTTGGTATCATAGGTAGAGACAGTATCATAGCACATATAACAAGAAAATTTATTGTCAAATAAATCTTGTACACATATTTGCATTGAGATTCTACAAAACAATAAATAGAATGAAGCTATGATACTACTATATGATACTATGCACTAGAAAGGTTGTAACATACACTAGTATCATATGCATGATATGTAACATACACTAGTATCATATGCATGATACTAGTATATGATACTTTCGAACCAGCCTTAGTAAGTCCGATCTAATGAATGTGTCGATATCTCTCCCACACGAGATTTTTGCACTTTACACCACTTGTTGATGCTTTTTTTCACAAAACCACAACCCTACATTTTTTTTGCAAGAAACACCAATGTTTGGGCTACTGGTTTGCACAAAACCCAAATTGCGTTGTTACTGGGTAACCCAGTGGGTTTGATAAATAATTAGGCATCTGGCCCACTGGCAGGAGGGACGTGGCAGACACCGTGGCGCTGGGGTCTTTGACCGAACGAACTGGTCTCCATCCTCACGATCCCCTTTGCTCCCAGACCTCGCCGGCGTCGCCTCTCGAGTCTCGATCCCCTTCTCTCCCGGACACCTCGCTGCCTACGCCGCCGCTCGGAGATTGTTCTCACCGGCACGCGTGCGGGTCTGTCTTTAAGGCCAGGTGCACATGGCCACGCCGGTGAGCGTACAACGTCCGAGAGCTCGCTGTCGACGCGGGCGAGAGCTCGATGAGTGCGGACCCAGCGCCGGTCGAGCCTGCTGGCCATGGGGATGCTCGCCGGTGGGGGAGAAGGTGTCGAGTGGTGGAGGCCAGGGACAGTGGAATTGTAGGAGGCAGAGGACGGCGACGAGCTGATCTGGTTATCGGCCGCAGTGGATTTTTTTTTTACATGACAGTGGATTTGTTAATTAGCTATCAAACGAGTTAACTACAGATTATGTGTTCTGTGCAACATATTACCCCAAACATTGGTGTTCCTTGAAAAAAAATTGTAGAGTTGTGGTTCAGTGAAAAAAGGCACCAACAAGCGGTGTAAAGTGCAAAAACCTCCCCTGTTTCACCCCTCGTCGCTGGAGCCGTCGCTCCGAGGAAATGCTCGCACAGCAACCCCGCGCGCGCCTCCTCCTCCTATTTCTGAGGTTAGTTCTAATCCCCTCTCCATTTCCCCCACTCCCGTGTCTTGCTCAACTCCGGTCGGCGGAGCCGCTTTCGTGGTACAGCAGCACGTCGTGAACGCCGGCGAGGTGCTGGGCGAGTGCGTCCTCCAGGGAAGGAGCGAATGGATCAGCCGGTCCGTGTACACAAGGTGCTCGACCAAATGCAAGGGGGGCGAATGGAACAGCACATCATTGAATACCATAGCGACCGACCACTGCACGATGAGGTGCTTTCGTGGCCTGTTTCTAAAATCTCGGAAACTCCAGAGCCAAAGCTCAGCGATGAGGTATTAATTTCAATGTCCCTAAAAATTTAAGGTATGGATTCAGGAAATGAAATGACGCTAAAAAAATATTGGTACAGGTCAGGCCAATCCCATACAGGTTTGAGAGCAAGGAAGACCACATCAAATCGTGCGGCGTGCCATTTTTGGTGGAGGTCTGGCATCATATCCATCTAGGCATGTGTAGCATGTCCAAACACCTAACTGTGGAACGAGTAAACGAACATCGGTCCAAGAAAGGTTGTTATGATATCCAGTTCACTGTGCCAAATATGGGGAATCTTCCTAAACACCAAGATATATTTCTAATGTCAGAAAAGAGGTTGAATTCTGAGAAGGAAATTCTCCACCATTCCGCCTCATGCATCATCCTGTGGGTTGATCGTCTTTATTCGCGGACTACCCATAGAGGAGGACGTCAGAGCACATTTATGACCATGAAAGTCAGGTTTCCTTCTAGAAACTGTGAGACATTGAACAAGATGTCATACGCTGTTCACCTGACCAACATGACAACATTTTTTCGTTCTTGGGAGATGCATAGACTTGGTTTAGGGTGGAGGTCGAGAATGAGCATCATATACAAAGACCATTTAAGTGTCTCATCGTCAATATTTCCTTCCACTATTAGTTTGCACCGTACGAGAGGTCAACTCATTTTCCTACTACATTTCTAGAACATGTTGCATTCTTTGTGCACTGAATTTTTTGAATTGATGCTGTAGGTGGACAAAAAATGTAGCCATACAAACTGCGTACAGTTCGATCGAAAGAAACTGGAGCCTCACCTTGATCAGTTTAAGCTGAATGACTCACAGCGTGATGCAGTAATAAGTTGCGTTGAGGCAAGTTTTTGTACGAATATACCTTCAGTTCGGCTAATTTGGGGCCCACCTGGAACAGGTAAAACAAAAACAGTTGCGGTGATGCTACATTGCTTTCTGCGCAGGAAGATGCAAACTCTTGTATGCGCACCGACAAATGTGGCTGTCATGCAAGTGGCATCTCAGCTTGTTGAATTAATTGAGAAGGACTTAATTGGGAAGGGCCCTCAAGAGATGCATTTCTCGTTTGGTGACATCGTTTTGTTTGGTAGTGAGGACCGCATGAAGGTTGACAAGAAGCTTTCAAAGATATATCAACATCAACGTGCGAAAGAACTTTCTCCGTGCTATGATAAAAAAGATGGATTCAAACAACATCTGCATGTTGTCTTGCAGTACCTCGATCATCACCAGAAAAATGTTCCACCTAAACACCAAAAGGACATATATATCAAGAAACCTACACATACATTAAGCATTTCACTTGACAAATTGGCATCATATACCAATACATTACTTGTACATCTTCCCATGTGGTTGTTGGATGACATCGACATATTCGAAGTCATAGCTTCGGTAGAAAAATTGAAGAAGTTGCTGCGTCCAGATGGTCTCTGTTTTGACGAGTCTCTTACTGGGATCACTGAAGGTTATAGAAATCTGGTGCAAAATAAGTTTCCTGATACAAATGATTGTTTGGATAATGCAACAGTTATACTTTGCACTGCTGCTATGTCCTCTCAGTTGTGGTACAGGACCAAAGATTTTGAGATCTTGGTTATTGATGAGGCAGCTAACTTAAAAGAATGCGATTCAATGATCCCACTCAAACTCCCAAAGTTCAATAATTTGTTTCTTGTTGGGGATGATAAACAGCTAGAATCAATGGTAAAGAGCAAGGTATGTCTAAGGTACAAGATTACCCATAGTTGCTCATACTTTACGTATCTGCTCATACTTTATCCTTTCTGCTATTTGCTAGACTGCAAAAGACCTTAGGTTTCAAAGAAGCCTCTACGAGAGATTGGATCAAATTGGTTACATAAAGCACTTGCTAAATGTTCAATATAGAATGCACCCTTCCATCAGCCTGTTTCCAAATATAAACTTTTATGATAGCAAAATTAGAGATGGTCCCAATGTGAATGACCATCACCACAGTTACCTCGATGGTGGTATCTATGGCTCTTATTCATTCATCCATATTGAAGATGGTAAGGAAGAGCAGAGTGGTCGGAGCTTGAAAAATATGGTCCAGGCTGCTGTGGCGAGCAATATTGTATGCATGCTTGAGAAAGGTACATTGAATACTCCAGCTTTCGAATAGCGCTCCTTCAAGATTTGGATAAAGCTAATTTGTGTTTCATTTGTCTAAACTATCTAAACTACTGCAGCATGCTGCAACCAGAAGAAGAAAATCAGTGTTGGTGTAGTAACTCCATATGAAGCCCAAGTTACTGCTTTGGAAGAAATGATTGAAAAATATGATAACCATGAGTACCTTTCTGTTCAAGTAAAAACCATAGATTCATTTCAAGGTGGCGAGAAGGACATAATAATATTTTCAACAGTCAGGTGCAATAGTGGTGGGAAAGTGGGCTTCCTTGATTCTGATAGGAGAATTAATGTAGCCTTGACAAGAGCAAAGTATGTCATCTTAATGGTATACTTAAGAAATTCCATCTTCCACTACAATTTCATATGAAACACTACTATATTTTCTTTCCATAGGAACTGCCTTTGGATCCTGGGGCATAAAACGACTTTGCGTAGCGATTCATCAATGTGGAATAGGTTAATCGATAACGCGGAGGCACGTGGAATGTCCTTTGATGCTCGAGACAACAAGGATTTAGCTGAAATAATCAAGGTGCCAAGGGGGATGCACATATATTCATCAATTTATTTATTCATCTGTGATACATAGAGACACTTAACTATACATCTCCATCTTGTATGTGCAGAATAATAAGGATGTTGCGCACAAATCAGCACCTTCCGGATTTCGAGATCAAACTAAATTGCTGGGGCAAATAACCTGCCGTGCAATTTCTAACCCTGAGAAGCCATCTCTGGGAAATGCAGCAGTAGGAGAAAGGGCAGCTTCAGCTGAAAAATCCAAGAGTGCAGAAGAATACAATTTAAAAGCAGCTGAGGACAGGTCAGCAAAGACAGCTGAAGCAGAAATGGGAGCTGAATTGGGTGAAAGGAAGAAGCAAGAAACTACTGAAGAAGTTAAGAAGCCAGCAGAAAAGTCATTATCTCATCCAGATGCCCCTGTACCACTAGCACCAAAATCATCCATCGTTTCTGCGGAAAAAAATAAACAGAAGGTTGGTGAGCCATTTACAGCTATGGATGCTCCTGCAGTAACACCATCAAAATACATCAATGTTTATAAGCGAAGAAATAGACGCAAGAGGGGCAAGCTAATTGACCAGGGCGGGCCATCAACAGCTATGAATTCTCCTGCAATACTGGAAAACAGCATCGATATTGACCTTAATGTTGAACCTGAAGAGAATATGCAACAAGATCATCATGTTGATGTCCCACAAACACAGGATCCTGCGGAAGATTCAAATGCAGGTATGGTAACGCTACAAAGTTATAATACGTCGGAGAGCAGTACAAATGCATGCATTCACATGGTTTTAAATGCTGTAATAATAGATTTCATTTAAGTAATAAAACTATGCCAATGATGCTGAGTCATTAGGTGATAGTCTTACTCGTAGCATTATTTCAGTTTTAGTTTTAAACTTATGCATTTGAACATTGATATCATCAAATTACTTTATCTAATGATGTCATTTATTGCTTTTTGCAGAGGAGCTTATTGGTTCTGCTGATCAGAAAATTTCTGATGTTGTTGCTGATGTTCAAGCAACTTTTGGAGGAGCAGAACCTGATAATTTAGGTCAGGGAGATGAGACCCCTGATATTGGTTCCCTGGTTTCGGAGACGCAGTCACAGTCCGTTGATTTTAGGGAGCCTGTGACTCAGCGCAACAAAACTGTAGTTACAGCGAAGAAGGCTTTTCCTACTGCCAAGAAGTCTGTTCGCTTTGAAAAGGATGATGACTTTGTTCCTGATGAGGAAGAGGATGTTGTTTCTCATGATGAAGGTGGTGAGGATTCTGATTTTGACACTGATGATGTGTCTAAGGTGATTTTCTTTTAATGCACACTCTTTGTAATTTGTACTTCACGCTCATAATGAATTGAAGCTGCTCTATGAGTGTGTTCCGTACTGCTTCTAAATATTTTCTCTGTACTTCACCTAATGAATATATGTAAGAGTATATCTGAGTTCTTTTTTATTTATAATCCGTTGCTTTACTTCCTTTTTTATTAGTACAATTGTACTTTCTCTTCTAGTTGGTGAACACTATTTTCATGCTTTTATGGAAGTTGTACTTCCGTTTCATATTAGTCTTGTACTTGCAAATTTATCTTTACTGTACTTCTTTATGTTTCTTTTGCATTGTACCTCTGCAAGCATATAGTTATATTACGTTTGCTGTAATTTCACTTCATGTGTTGTTTTATCTGACCTTCCGTGTTAGCATTTCTTGTACTTCCTCTTTTAAGTATAATTTCACTTTTCTGTTTTCATATCTAATTTCCTATCTTGGTTTTATAAATTTTGTCAGTATAAGTTTGTCAAGAGGCCTGCTCCGGAGTCTGCTCCGAAGCCTGCTCCAAATGGGAAGAGGAAGAGAGGTCAGGCAGCGTCTTCCAGCGGCGATGGTAAACCCAAGCCTAAACGAGGCTTCAACACGACTGTTAGGTGTTCCCTGAAGGAGATAGCTGCCTGTATAGATTTGTTGAAGGAACGCCACCTCCAAGTTCTTGACAAAGCTGATCTTGGCCATCTGAAAAATTTCAAGATCAAGTCCAACATCAGCCGCACTCTTGGTTGCTTTCTGATGTACAACATTGATCCGATCACCATGATCCTTGACCTGGGTGGTAATAAAAAATTGGAGATCACTGCTAAAGTCATACACAAGTTATTTGCCCTCCCTTGTGGTAATGATTCTCCTCCGAGGCCTTTGAAAGAGTATGTTATCCCCTTGAGGGACTTAAAGGATGAGCTTGGTATTGACAGGGACAAAGATCTTGAATCAGACGATCTTCATGACATTCTTGAGAAACTTGTTCTGGACGAAAAGAAGGATGATCTAGCATTGAAGGTCTTCGGCTTGATCCTGTACAACAAGTTCATCTGCCCAGGGTATCATCCTCGCATTAAAAAGGAGGCCACTATGGTTGTAGATTTCGATCTTGTTAAGTTGAAGGACATGCAGCTGTGCCAGCTTCTTGTTGATGAGCTGAGAGTTGCTATCGAATTATGGCAGGCTTCTGACAAGCCTGGTGCTCTTCCTGGTTGTGTCATCGCCCTTATTTTGGCGTATTTAGACTGCCTTGACCACGACACTGTTGATCGCAAAAATAAGAAGACTCCTCGTGCAGTTCATTTGGAACCCAGAATTCTATCAAATCTAGCCAAGTTAGACTGCTTCAAGGAAGGTGGCAAGGACCCCAGATCCTGGATCTATGGCAAGTTACCGGTGAGGAGTTGTTTCTTTTATTTCTGAGTTGTACTGCTTTCTATTATTAAATTAGTACTTCTTGTAAATACATTACATGAATTTCTATACCTTACGTTATCTGTACTGCTCTTGATTGTGTTACTTTTCTGAGTACTCCTTTTGTCTGTACTACTTGTAATATAGGATCTGTATTGCCTGTTTTCGTATACCTGTACTTCTTAGGGAAAGCATTTTCTCTCTTTCTTTGTTCTCATGTATTTTTTGATTAAATTGAATAATTACTTTCAATTATTTTTCTCAGTGGAAGGGGCCGAATGACATTGTCTATTTTGATGAAGAAACTCGTAGACCTTTCGCCAACAGGCCAAATGTGCTACCATTGGAGAGAAGTGCTGCCCCTTCCATAGATGATGTCCCTCCGCCTAAACATGTGTTTTCTGGAAGTAGCAGTGCANGAGAGGTGAGTGATGTGAGCATATGAGCATGGCCTCACTCTTTCTCTCCTCCATAGGTCAATGGCACTGCTCCTGGTGGCAGGGGAAGGTGCTGAGGGAGTGTGGAGGTCAGTGCCCAACAAGTGGGGTGGTAAAAATGGCTTTTACTGAGCTAAAAGAGTTGGTGAGAATTTTGGCAATTTGCATACACAAAGGTGTTCGACAAAATGGGTGCAAGAAAAAAGTTTGGACTTTTGAAAATTCCTTTTAGGGGTGTGCTAGGGGTAGTCCAAGGAGTCATTGTGTGGAAGGAGAGGTCAAGGGGAGGAGTGGAAGGGTGGTTTCATAAAGTGTATAAGTGGTCTCTGCAATTTTTGTCCAAATTTCGAAATTCCTCAAATATTCATAAAAAATATTTTTGAAGTTTCTCAAGTGGGCTTGTGTTCTTTGTCACTTGGTCTAGGCATGTGGGCAAAGATCCAAGAATTTTTAGATTAGAAAAGAAGAATGGGAGAGGCTCAAAGATGGTAAGAATTAAGGGTTTTTAAGATAGCCAAAATGCTCAAATGGCAATGTGGTGATTTTCTTCACTTGGCTTTGGGTCAAATGGGTTCCTATATTCAAGTTATATTATTTAGAACATTTAGGAGTGAAGTCCTTGAAGAATTAGAGGCAATAGAGGTGAGATGAGAAAATGGCCAAAAATGAACATAGCCATCTCATCCCATTATTTGCTATTTTGATTTCCATTGCTTTTCTTTGGTTTTGCTTTGACCTAAAAGTCATTATATATGTATAACAACATTTAGCAACCATCAAAACCAAGCAAGGATGCTTGTGGTTAAGATTTGCAAAAATGGCTATTGTCACCATTTCATATGTGAGTGATTTTGCTTCTTGTCTTGTTTTCTTTTGATTCCTTTGGGTTTGTTTGGGTCTAATATTCATATTGGAATATATTAGGAATTTAGGAAGCAAGCGAACCACCTAGGGTTATCTTAAGCAAAGATTCACACTTTTGCATAATGAGGCAATATGCATATAGGGTTTTGCTTTATTCTTATTTGTGAAGTATTTTCTACACATTGAAATATGATTATTAAGATTTAATATTCACCAAAAATTAAAATATGGGCTCATGTTGACCAAGATCATCACCTCATATGTAATGACTTGGTAATGTGATTTAAAAGAGATGCTACATCTCATAATGATTTCATAATACTTTCTAATGATTTAAAAGAGTTGGAAATAGCCACATAGCCATTCTTTTATATCCACACCCAGATCTTCTATAACAACCATATGATATTTTTGCAGATTTGGATAGAGTATATGAAATGTGATTTTTGAGAGTTGGAATCACCTCAAAATAACTTGTAGTTATTTTTAAATAAATGTTTGAAGTTGAAAAAGTCACTGTGGTGTTATTTTTGCTGCAGGTGATCTATCAATAATCTTGACATGAAACCAATTGGAGATTGTAGTGACTTTGATAAGCTTTCAAAGAAAATTAGAATAACTAGATTTGGTTCAGTAGAATTTGAATTATTTAATTTTTACTAAACCTACTGAGTAGGTTTTCTAACTAAAATGGAAATAAAATGTTTGAATTCAAAAGACTCGGCGGGAACCCTAACTGGGCCGGCCCACGGGGTGATGCGCACAGCGCAGGGCACGCACGACCTGCTCTACTGCGGAAAAGAAAAAAAAACAAGCGAAGAGGTATTGGGGAAGGCTGGCCCTCCGATTAGAATCAATCGGACGGCTCACAGTCATCTTCCCCGATGAACAGAACTCCACGGGCTCTAACCCTAGCCGGCGATGTGGGGCACGGGGGAGGCTCACCGGAGGTCCGACGAGGGTCGGCGAAGGGCGTAGAGGAACCGGAGGACGACGGGGAGTCGGAGGAGGGTAGCGGCGGCGTCGGGGATGGCCGAGATCGGGCGGCCCCTTCTTCCTCTTCTCCGGCGGAGCTCCGACGAATTGGGGCAACTCCGGCGACGACTTGCAATGTGGCTACTCAGGGATGATCAGTGGGAGATGGGGAGCGTTGTGGTGTGCTCAGAAGTGGAGGGGGAGGT
>CAJFDF010003279.1:7535-19264 GCA_904067115.1 Aegilops sharonensis | reverse complement strand
CCCCTCCAGGTGCCGGCGGCGGCGCCGTCCGTGAGGGGGGCGAACCGCGGAGACGCGCGCCGCCTCTTCGGACATGCCACCACACCATCCTGCATGTATGAGGGGCCGGTGCGACGCTCCGGTGGCATTGCTACCCCCAAGGGCCCCCGTCCCGCCTAACCCTAGAGCGGTTGACCACGAGATCTAGCCCTTTGACTTTCCACGGACGGGCTTTGACCAGTGGACCTCTCCACCCGGTTTTGTCAGTTCGGCCCATAGGGACACCCGGGAGCAACATCCGGGCCAAACCCATAGCTACATCCACTCCGTGTAGACCCGACGCGTCCGTTTCCCCCCTCCAGGTGCCGGCGGCGGCGCCGTCCGTGAGGGGTGGCACACCCCGAAGACGCGTGCCGGGCATTTGCAACCGCCACAACACTTCCAGACTTGTGAGAGGCCGCCTACGCAAGATTTGACGGTATGCTAGCCCCCGGAAGCCGCCGGCCACACTCGTAGACGCGCGAAGAGCAATCCGCGTAGAGGGAAGTGTTCAGATACTTCTCCATCACGAAAAATTATGAAAAATTACCATCGGTCCTATAGCACATGTGCCCACGTCATGTAAATAAACTCATGATTTTATCGAGCTCCGAGTATTTAATAATATTCACGCCGCATCGTTTCCGCAGAACGTCTACTACCGTGTCATCGCCGTCCGTGAGGGGGGCCACACCCCGGAGACGCATGCCGCCTCTTCGGACATGCCACCACACCACCCCGCATGTATGAGGGCCTGATGCGACGCTCCGGTGGCATTGGTACCCCGAGGGCCCCCGTCCCGCCTAGCCCTGTTGCGTTTGACCACCGGATCTAGCCCTTTGACTTTGCACGGACGGGATTTGACCAGTGGGCCTCTCCACCCGGTTGTGTTAGGTCAGCCCATACGAACACTTTGGAGCAACATCCGGGCCAGACCCACAGCAAGATCCCCTCCGTGTAGACCCGACGCGTCCNNNCAAGATCCCCTCCGTGTAGACCCGACGCGTCCGTTTCCCCCCTCCAGGTGCCCGCGGCGGCGCCGTCCTTGAGGGGGCCGAACCCCGGAGACGCGCGCCGCCTCTTCGGACATGCCACCACACCATCCTGCATGTATGAGGGGCCGGTGCGACGCTCCGGTGGCATTGCTACCCCCAAGGGCCCCCGTCCCGCCTAACCCCGGAGCGGTTGACCACGAGATCTAGCCCTTTGACTTTCCACGGACGGGCTTTGACCAGTGGACCTCTCCACACGGTTGTGTCAGTTCGGCCCATAGGGACACCCGGGAGCAACATCCGGGCCAAACCCATAGCTACATCCACTCCGTGTAGACCCGACGCGTCCGTTTCCCCCCTCCAGGTGCCGGCGGCGGCGCCGTCCATGAGGGGGGGCACACCCCAGAGACGCGTGCCGGGCATTTGCAACCGCCACAACACTTCCAGACTTGTGAGAGGCCGCCTACGCAAGATTTGACGGTATGCTAGCCCCCGGAAGCCGCCGGCCACACTCGTAGACGCGCGAAGAGCAATCCGCGTAGAGGGAAGTGTTCAGATACTTCTCCATCACGAAAAATTATGAAAAATTACCATCGGTCCTATAGCACATGTGCCCACGTCATGTAAAAAAACTCATGATTTTATCGAGCTCCGAGTATTTAATAATATTCACGCCGCATCGTTTCCGCAGAACGTCTACTACCGTGTCATCGCCGTCCGTGAGGGGGGCCACACCCCGGAGACGCATGCCGCCTCTTCGGACATGCCACCACACCACCCCGCATGTATGAGGGCCCGATGCGACGCTCCGGTGGCATTGGTACCCCCGAGGGCCCCCGTCCCGCCTAGCCCTGTAGCGTTTGACCACCGGATCTAGCCCTTTGACTTTGCACGGACGGTATTTGACCAGTGGGCCTCTCCACCCGGTTGTGTTAGGTCAGCCCATACGAACACTTTGGAGGAACATCCGGGCCAGACCCACAGCAAGATCCCCTCCGTGTAGACCCGACGCGTCCGTTTCCCCCCTCCAGGTGCCGGCGGCGGCGCCGTCCATGAGGGGGCCGAACCCCGGAGACGCGTGCCGCCTCTTCGGACATGCGACCACACCACCCCGCATGTATGAGGGCCCGCTGCGACGCTCCGGTGGCATTGGTACCCCCGAGGGCCCCCGTCCCGCCTAACCCCGGAGCGGTTGACCACGAGATCTAGCCCTTTGACTTTCCACGGACGGGCTTTGACCAGTGGGCCTCTCCACCCGGTTGTGTTAGGTTAGCCCATACGAACACTTTGGAGCAACATTCGGGCCAGACCCACAGCAAGATCCCCACCGTGTTGACCCGGCGCGGGCGTCGCCGCCCGCCAGGTGCCGGCGGCGGCGCCGTCCATGAGTCGGCCGCCCCCCGGAGACGCGTGCCGCCTCTTCGGACATGCGACCACACCACCCCGCATGTATGAGGGCCCGCTGCGACGCTCCGGTGGCATTGGTACCCCCGAGGGCCCCCGTCCCGCCTAACCCCGGAGCGGTTGACCACGAGATCTAGCCCTTTGACTTTCCACGGACGGGCTTTGACCAGTGGGCCTCTCCACCCGGTTGTGTTAGGTTAGCCCATACGAACACTTTGGAGCAACATTCGGGCCAGACCCACAGCAAGATCCCCACCGTGTTGACCCGGCGCGGGCGTCGCCGCCCGCCAGGTGCCGGCGGCGGCGCCGTCCATGAGTCGGCCGCCCCCCGGAGACGCGTGCCGCCTCTTCGGACATGCGACCACACCACCCCGCATGTATGAGGGCCCGCTGCGACGCTCCGGTGGCATTGGTACCCCCGAGGGCCCCCGTCCCGCCTAACCCCGGAGCGGTTGACCACGAGATCTAGCCCTTTGACTTTCCACGGACGGGCTTTGACCAGTGGGCCTCTCCACCCGGTTGTGTTAGGTTAGCCCATACGAACACTTTGGAGCAACATTCGGGCCAGACCCACAGCAAGATCCCCACCGTGTTGACCCGGCGCGGGCGTCGCCGCCCGCCAGGTGCCGGCGGCGGCGCCGTCCATGAGTCGGCCGCCCCCCGGAGACGCGTGCCGCCTCTTCGGACATGCGACCACACCACCCCGCATGTATGAGGGCCCGCTGCGACGCTCCGGTGGCATTGGTACCCCCGAGGGCCCCCGTCCCGCCTAACCCCGGAGCGGTTGACCACGAGATCTAGCCCTTTGACTTTCCACGGACGGGCTTTGACCAGTGGGCCTCTCCACCCGGTTGTGTTAGGTTAGCCCATACGAACACTTTGGAGCAACATTCGGGCCAGACCCACAGCAAGATCCCCACCTTGTAGACCCGCCGCGTCCGTTTCCCCCCTCCAGGGGCCGGCGGCGGCGCCGTCCGTGAGGGGGGGGGGGCACACCCCAGAGACGCGTGCCGGGCATTTGCAACGACCGGAAGAGCGCCGTGCAGGGGAAGGGCGTAGCTCTCGTAGGCAGCCGGATCAGTAAAAAAGACAGCATAGGGACACCCGGGAGCAACATCCGGGCCAAACCCATAGCTACATCCACTCCGTGTAGCCCCGACGCGTCCGTTTCCCCCTCCAGGTGCCGGCGGCGGCGCGGTCCGTGAGGGGGCCGAACCCCGGAGACGCGTGCCGCCTCTTTGGACATGCCACCACACCACCCTGCATGTATGAGGGGCCGGTGCGACGCTCCGGTGGCATTGCTACCCCCCAGGACCCCCGTCCCGCCTAACCCTGGAGCGGTTGACCACGAGATCTAGCCCTTTGACTTCCCACAGACGGGCTTTGTCTAGTGGACCTCTGCACCCGGTTGTGTCAGTTCGGCCCATAGGGACACCCGGGAGCAACATCCGGGCCAAACCCACAGCTACATCCACTCCGTGTAGACCCGACGCGTCCGTTTCCCCCTCCAGGTGCCGGCGGCGGCGCCGTCCATGAGGGGGGGGGGGCACACCCCAGAGACGCGTGCCGGGCATTTGCAACCGCCACAACACTTCTAGACTTGTGAGAGGCCGCCTACGCAAGATTTGACGGTATGCTAGCCCCCGGAGGCCGCCGGCCACACTCGTAGACGCGCGAAGAGCAATCCGCGTAGAGGGAAGTGTTCAGATACTTCTCCATCATGAAAAATTATGAAAAATTACCATCGGTCCTATAGCACATGTGCCCATGTCATGTAAAAAACTCATGATTTTATCGCGCTCCGAGTATTTAATAATATTCACGCCGCATCGTTTCCGCAGAACGTCTAGTACCGTGTCATCGCCGTCCGTGAGGGGGGCCACACCCCGGAGACGCGTGCCGCCTCTTCGGACATGCCACCACACCACCCCGCATGTATGAGGGCCCGATGCGACGCTCCGGTGGCATTGCTACCCCCAGGGCCCCCGTCCCGCCTAACCCTGTAGCGTTTGACCACCGGATCTAGCCCTTTGACTTTGCACGGACGGGATTTGACCAGTGGGCCTCTCCACCCGGTTGTGTTAGGTCAGCCCATACGAACACTTTGGAGCAACATCCGGGCCAACCCACAGCAAGANGTCAGCCCATACGAACACTTTGGAGCAACATCCGGGCCAACCCACAGCAAGATCCCCTCCGTGTAGACCCGACGCGTCCATTTCCCCCCTCCAGGTGAGGGCGGCAGCGCCGTCCGTGAGGGGGCCGAACCCCGGAGACGCGTGCCGCCTCTTCGGACATGCCACCACACCACCCTGCATGTAAGAGGGGCCAGTACGACGCTCCGGTGGCATTGCTACCCCCAGGGCCGCCATCCCGCCTAACCCTGGAGCGGTTGACCACGAGATCTAGCCCTTTGACTTCCCACGGACGGGCTTTGACGAGTGGACCTCTCCACCCGGTTGTGTCAGTTCGGCCCATAGGGACACCCGGGAGCAACATCCGGGCCAAACCCACAGCTACATCCACTCCGTGTAGACCCGACGCGTCTGTTTTCCCCCTCCAGGTGCCGGCGGCGGCGCCGTCCGTGAGGGGGGGGGGGGCACACCCCGGAGACGCGTGCCGGGCATTTGCAACCGCCACAACACTTCCAGACTTGTGAGAGGCCGACTACGCAAGATTTGACGGTATGCTAGCCCCCGGGGGCCGCCGGCCACAGTCGTAGACGCGCGAAGAGCTATCCGCGTAGAGGGAAGTGTTCAGATACTTCTCCATCACGGAAAATTATGAAAAATTACCATCGGTCCTATAGCACATGTGCCCACGTCATGTAAAAAACTCATGATTTTATAGCGCTCCGAGTATTTAACAATATTCACGCCGCATCGTTTCCGCAGAACGTCTACTACCGTGTCATCACCGTCCGTGAGGTGGGCCACACCCCGGAGACGCGTGTCGCCTCTTCGGATATGCCACCACACCACCTCGCATGTATGGGGGACCGATGCGACGCTCCGGTGGCATTGCTACCCCCCAGGGCCCCCGTCCCGCCTAACCCTGTAGCATTTGACCATCGGATCTAGCCCTTGGACTTTGCACGGACGGGATTTGACCAGTGGGCCTCTCCACCCGGTTGTGTTAGGTTAGCCCATACGAACACTTTGGAGCAACATCCGGGCCAGACCCACAGCAAGATCCCCTCCGTGTAGACCCGACGCGTCCGTTTCCCCCCTCCAGGTGCCGGCGGCAGCGCCGTCCGTGAGGGGGCCGAACCCCGGAGACGCGTGCCGCCTCTTCGGACATGCCACCACACCATCCTGCATATATGAGGGGCCGGTGCGACGCTCCGGTGGCATTGCTACCCCCCACGGCCCCCGTCCCGCCTAACCCTGGAGCGGTTGACCACGAGATCTAGCCCTTTGACTTCCCACGGACGGGCTTTGACCAGTGGACCTCTCCTCCCGGTTGTGTCAGTTCGGCCCATAGGGACACCCGGGAGCAACATCCGGGCCAAACCCACAGCTACATCCACTCCGTGTAGACCCGACGCGTCCGTTTCCCCCCTCCAGGTGCCGGCGGCAGCGCCGTCCGTGAGGGGGCCGAACCCCGGAGACGCGTGCCGCCTCTTCGGACATGCCACCACACCATCCTGCATATATGAGGGGCCGGTGCGACGCTCCGGTGGCATTGCTACCCCCCACGGCCCCCGTCCCGCCTAACCCTGGAGCGGTTGACCACGAGATCTAGCCCTTTGACTTCCCACGGACGGGCTTTGACCAGTGGACCTCTCCTCCCGGTTGTGTCAGTTCGGCCCATAGGGACACCCGGGAGCAACATCCGGGCCAAACCCATAGCTACATCCACTCCGTGTAGACCCGACGCGTCCGTTTCCCCCCTCCAGGTGCCGGCGGCGGCGCCGTCCGTGAGGGGGGGCACACCCCGGAGACGCGTGCCGGGCATTTGCAACCGCCACAACACTTCCAGACTTGTGAGAGGCCGCCTACGCAAGATTTGACGGTATGCTAGCCCCCGGAGGCCGCCGGCCACACTCGTAGACGCGCGAAGAGCAATCCGCGTAGAGGGAAGTGTTCAGATACTTCTCCATCACGAAAAATTATGAAAAATTACCATCGGTCCTATAGCACATGTGCCCACGTCATGTAAAAAACTCATGATTTTATCGCGCTCCGAGTATTTAATAATATTCACGCCGCATCGTTTCCACAGAACGTCTACTACCGTGTCATCGCCGTCCGTGAGGGGGGCCACACCCCGGAGATGCGTGCCGCCTCTTCGGACATGCCACCACACCATCCTGCATGTATGAGGGGCCGGTGCGACGCTTCGGTGGCATTGCTACCCCCCAGGGCCCCCGTCCCGCCTAACCCTGGAGCGGTTGACCACCGGATCTAGCCCTTTGACTTCCCACGGACGGGCTTTGACCAGTGGGCCTCTCCACCCGGTTGTTTTAGGTCAGCCCATGCGAACACTTTGGAGCAACATCCGGGCCAGACCCACAGCAAGATCCCCTCCGTGTAGACCCGACGCATCCGTTTCCCCCCTCCAGGTGCCGGCGGCAGCGCCGTCCGTGAGGGGGGCCACACCCCGGAGATGCGTGCCGCCTCTTCGGACATGCCACCACACCATCCTGCATGTATGAGGGGCCGGTGCGACGCTTCGGTGGCATTGCTACCCCCCAGGGCCCCCGTCCCGCCTAACCCTGGAGCGGTTGACCACCGGATCTAGCCCTTTGACTTCCCACGGACGGGCTTTGACCAGTGGGCCTCTCCACCCGGTTGTTTTAGGTCAGCCCATGCGAACACTTTGGAGCAACATCCGGGCCAGACCCACAGCAAGATCCCCTCCGTGTAGACCCGACGCATCCGTTTCCCCCCTCCAGGTGCCGGCGGCAGCGCCGTCCGTGAGGGGGGCCACACCCCGGAGATGCGTGCCGCCTCTTCGGACATGCCACCACACCATCCTGCATGTATGAGGGGCCGGTGCGACGCTTCGGTGGCATTGCTACCCCCCAGGGCCCCCGTCCCGCCTAACCCTGGAGCGGTTGACCACCGGATCTAGCCCTTTGACTTCCCACGGACGGGCTTTGACCAGTGGGCCTCTCCACCCGGTTGTTTTAGGTCAGCCCATGCGAACACTTTGGAGCAACATCCGGGCCAGACCCACAGCAAGATCCCCTCCGTGTAGACCCGACGCATCCGTTTCCCCCCTCCAGGTGCCGGCGGCAGCGCCGTCCGTGAGGGGGGCCACACCCCGGAGATGCGTGCCGCCTCTTCGGACATGCCACCACACCATCCTGCATGTATGAGGGGCCGGTGCGACGCTTCGGTGGCATTGCTACCCCCCAGGGCCCCCGTCCCGCCTAACCCTGGAGCGGTTGACCACCGGATCTAGCCCTTTGACTTCCCACGGACGGGCTTTGACCAGTGGGCCTCTCCACCCGGTTGTTTTAGGTCAGCCCATGCGAACACTTTGGAGCAACATCCGGGCCAGACCCACAGCAAGATCCCCTCCGTGTAGACCCGACGCATCCGTTTCCCCCCTCCAGGTGCCGGCGGCAGCGCCGTCCGTGAGGGGGGCCACACCCCGGAGATGCGTGCCGCCTCTTCGGACATGCCACCACACCATCCTGCATGTATGAGGGGCCGGTGCGACGCTTCGGTGGCATTGCTACCCCCCAGGGCCCCCGTCCCGCCTAACCCTGGAGCGGTTGACCACCGGATCTAGCCCTTTGACTTCCCACGGACGGGCTTTGACCAGTGGGCCTCTCCACCCGGTTGTTTTAGGTCAGCCCATGCGAACACTTTGGAGCAACATCCGGGCCAGACCCACAGCAAGATCCCCTCCGTGTAGACCCGACGCATCCGTTTCCCCCCTCCAGGTGCCGGCGGCAGCGCCGTCCGTGAGGGGGGCCACACCCCGGAGATGCGTGCCGCCTCTTCGGACATGCCACCACACCATCCTGCATGTATGAGGGGCCGGTGCGACGCTTCGGTGGCATTGCTACCCCCCAGGGCCCCCGTCCCGCCTAACCCTGGAGCGGTTGACCACCGGATCTAGCCCTTTGACTTCCCACGGACGGGCTTTGACCAGTGGGCCTCTCCACCCGGTTGTTTTAGGTCAGCCCATGCGAACACTTTGGAGCAACATCCGGGCCAGACCCACAGCAAGATCCCCTCCGTGTAGACCCGACGCATCCGTTTCCCCCCTCCAGGTGCCGGCGGCAGCGCCGTCCGTGAGGGGGGCCACACCCCGGAGATGCGTGCCGCCTCTTCGGACATGCCACCACACCATCCTGCATGTATGAGGGGCCGGTGCGACGCTTCGGTGGCATTGCTACCCCCCAGGGCCCCCGTCCCGCCTAACCCTGGAGCGGTTGACCACCGGATCTAGCCCTTTGACTTCCCACGGACGGGCTTTGACCAGTGGGCCTCTCCACCCGGTTG
This sequence comes from Aegilops sharonensis, assembly GCA_904067115.1. NCBI lineage: Eukaryota > Viridiplantae > Streptophyta > Magnoliopsida > Poales > Poaceae > Aegilops > Aegilops sharonensis. The sequence continues at coordinate 10,389 of CAJFDF010003279.1, read as the reverse complement.
TTTTAGGTCAGCCCATGCGAACACTTTGGAGCAACATCCGGGCCAGACCCACAGCAAGATCCCCTCCGTGTAGACCCGACGCATCCGTTTCCCCCCTCCAGGTGCCGGCGGCAGCGCCGTCCGTGAGGGGGGCCACACCCCGGAGATGCGTGCCGCCTCTTCGGACATGCCACCACACCATCCTGCATGTATGAGGGGCCGGTGCGACGCTTCGGTGGCATTGCTACCCCCCAGGGCCCCCGTCCCGCCTAACCCTGGAGCGGTTGACCACCGGATCTAGCCCTTTGACTTCCCACGGACGGGCTTTGACCAGTGGGCCTCTCCACCCGGTTGTTTTAGGTCAGCCCATGCGAACACTTTGGAGCAACATCCGGGCCAGACCCACAGCAAGATCCCCTCCGTGTAGACCCGACGCATCCGTTTCCCCCCTCCAGGTGCCGGCGGCAGCGCCGTCCGTGAGGGGGGCCACACCCCGGAGATGCGTGCCGCCTCTTCGGACATGCCACCACACCATCCTGCATGTATGAGGGGCCGGTGCGACGCTTCGGTGGCATTGCTACCCCCCAGGGCCCCCGTCCCGCCTAACCCTGGAGCGGTTGACCACCGGATCTAGCCCTTTGACTTCCCACGGACGAGCTTTGACCAGTGGACCTCTCCACCCGTTTGTGTCAGTTCGGCCCTAAGGGACACCCGGGAGCAACTTCCGGGACAAAACCACTGCTACATCCACTCCGTGTAGACCCGACGCGTCTGTTTTCCCCCTCCAGGTGCCGGCGGCGGCGCCGTCCGTGAGGGGGGGCACACCCCGGAGACGCGTGCCGGGCATTTGCAACCGCCACAACACTTCCAGACTCGTGAGAGGCCGCCTACGCAAGATTTGACGGTATGCTAGCCCCCGGAGGCCGCCGGCCACACTCGTAGACGCGCGAAGAGCAATCCGCGTAGAGGGAAGTGTTCAGATACTTCTCCATCACGAAAATTTATGAAAAATTACCATCGGTCCTATAGCACATGTGCCCACGTCATGTAAAAAAACTCATGATTTTATCGCGCTCCGAGTATTTAATAATATTCACGCCGCATCGTTTCCACAGAACGTCTACTACCGTGTCATCGCCGTCCGTGAGGTGGGCCACACCCCGGAGACGCGTGCCGCCTCTTCGGACATGCCACCACACCACCCCGCATGTATGAGGGCCCGATGCGACGCTCCGGTGGCATTGCTACCCCCCAGGGCCCCCGTCCCTCCTAACCCTGTAGCGTTTGACCATCGGATCTAGCCCTTTGACTTTGCACGGACGAGATTTGACCAGTGGGCCTCTCCACCCGGTTGTGTTAGGTAAGCCCAGACGAACACNTATGAGGGCCCGATGCGACGCTCCGGTGGCATTGCTACCCCCCAGGGCCCCCGTCCCTCCTAACCCTGTAGCGTTTGACCATCGGATCTAGCCCTTTGACTTTGCACGGACGGGATTTGACCAGTGGGCCTCTCCACCCGGTTGTGTTAGGTAAGCCCAGACGAACACTTTGGAGAAACATCCGGGCCAGACCCACAGCAAGATCCCCTCCGTATAGACCCGACGCGTCCGTTTCCCCCTCCAGGTGCCGGCGGCGGCGCCGTCCGTGAGGGGGCCGAACCCCGGAGACGCGTGCCGCCTCTTCGGACATGCCACCACACCACCCTGCATGTATGAGGGGCCGGTGGGACGCTCCGCTGGCATTGCTACCCCCCAGGGCCCCCATCCCGCCTAACCCTGGAGCGGTTGACCACGAGATCTAGCCCTTTGACTTCCCACGGACGGGCTTTGACCAGTGGACCTCTCCACCCGGTTGTGTCAGTTCGGCCCATAGGGACACCCAGGAGCAACATCCGGGCCAAACCCACAGCTACATCAACTCCGTGTAGACCCGACGCGTCCGTTTCCCCCCTCCAGGTGCCGGCGGCGGCGCCGTCCGTGAGGGGAGGGGGCACACCCCGGAGACGCGTGCCGGGCATTTGCAACCGCCACAACTCTTCCAGACTTGTGAGAGGCCGCCTACGCAAGATTTGACGGTATGCTAGCCCCCGGAGGCCGCCGACCACAGTCGTAGACGCGCGAAGAGCAATCCGCGTAGAGGGAAGTGTTCAGATACTTCTCCATCACGAAAAATTATGAAAAATTACCATCGGTCCTATAGCACATGTGCCCACGTCATGTAAAAAACTCATGATTTTATCGCGCTCCGAGTATTTAATAATATTCAAGCCGAATCGTTTCCGCAGAACGTCTACTACCGTGTCATCGCCGTCCGTGAGGGGGGCCACACCCCGGAGATGCGTGCCGCCTCTTCGGACATGCCACCACACCACCCCGCATGTATGAGGGCCCGATGCGACGCTCCGGTGGCATTGCTACCCCCCCAGGGCCCCCGTCCCGCCTAACCCTGTAGCGTTTGACCACCGGATCTAGCCCTTTGACTTTGCACGGACGGGATTTGACCAGTGGGCCTCTCCAATCGGTTGTGTTAGGTCAGCCCATACGAACACTTTGGAGCAACATTCGGGCAAGACCCACAGAAAGATCCCCTCCGTGTAGACCCGAAGCTTCCGTTTCCCCCCTCCAGGTGCCGGCGGCGGCGCCGTCCGTGAGCGGGCCGAACCCCGGAGACGCGTACCGCCTCTTCGGACATGCCACCGTACCACCCTGCATGTATGAGGGGCCGGTGCAACGCTCCGGTGGCATTGCTACCCCCCAGGGCCCCCGTCCCGCCTAACCCTGGAGCGGTTGACCACGAGATCTAGCCCTTTGACTTCCCACGGACGGGCTTTGACCAGTGGACCTCTCCACCCGGTTGTGTCAGTTCGGCCCATAGG
>CAJFDF010003273.1:0-11560 GCA_904067115.1 Aegilops sharonensis | reverse complement strand
CCCCGGCGCAAGAATATATACTTATATTGTTTTTCCTCATCGCAACAATTCATAAACGAAGCACAATCGATGGCAAAATTAAATCCAGATGACAAAACCAGTGTGCTATGTCCAATTTCCAGTATCTATTTGTGAGGATAAAACAACGGATTGTTTTGCATCTAACTAATTCCATCTAAATCAAGAAATTGATGCAACCAATCCTAATGCGGATCGGCATTGTCACATCGAAGGAGCTAATGAAAGAGCGACTCACCACAAATTTCTTGCGCATCGTCATCGTCATCAGGCGCAACGTGACAGCTTCCACCATCGGTGGTGATCGGCTGCGACCGCCGACTTGCAAGGTACGGCNAATCCAGATGACAAAACCAGTGTGCTATGTCCAATTTCCAGTATCTATTTGTGAGGATAAAACAACGGATTGTTTTGCATCTAACTAATTCCATCTAAATCAAGAAATTGATGCAACCAATCCTAATGCGGATCGGCATTGTCACATCGAAGGAGCTAATGAAAGAGCGACTCACCACAAATTTCTTGCGCATCGTCATCGTCATCAGGCGCAACGTGACAGCTTCCACCATCGGTGGTGATCGGCTGCGACCGCCGACTTGCAAGGTACGGCGCCGCCTGCCTTTCGCGAACCGGCGAACTGCCCTAGGCGGCTGCGACTCGTGCGTCCTGGGTGAACTGCGCTAGGCGGCTGGTTGTTTTCAGTAAATTGGGCTGGCGAACTAGTAGTTTACGTAGCTAGGGCAAGGTAGGCTGAGTTGTTGGGCCCCTGCTGGTCCCCCTTAGCTCCGCCCCTGTGTGTTATGCTATATGTATATAAGCTAGTTTCGTTTGAAAAGGGCACGTGCATTGCAACGAAAAACCCCGTGAAGATGACCTTGATACCAATTGGCAAAATCTCAAAGAGCAGAAAGGGCCCACTTGTCACCCTTCCTCCCCATCGACATGGAGCCTGTAAGTATACTATTCATGGGCAATCGAGGAAACCCCTCCACTGCCTAACCGAACATGCGCACTAAAGTCATTGTCGACGCCCACGGCCGGCCCACGTTCCTCTTCCTCGACGGCTAGCAACCAGGTTCCCTCTTTCCTAGTCTCGCCTCATCCCTCAACCCCTGTACAGCATCAGGTACCATTTAGTTTGTTCGTACATGCACAAATCTGCTTCATCAACACGACCACTAAATTATACTACCTCCGTTCCTAAATAATTGTTTTTCTAGAGATTTCAACAAGTGACTACATACGGAGTAAAATGAGTAAATCTACACTCTAAAACATGTCTACATACATCCGTATGTTGTACTCCATTTGAGATGACTAGAAAGACAATTATTTGGGAATGGAGAGAGTATATGTGCATGATATGTGTCTTTTTTTTCTGGTGATATATTGTAGATACGGAAGTAGAACAATTTCATTGTAACTGGAAAAAATCCATTGAACGGATTGATTGATAGGTCCGCCAGTGCTTCACAAAAGAAGGGACGTATACTGAAAACATTACTTTTTTTAGATATCTTTTATTTGTTAGATATATGAGAAAAAAATTGACCTTTCTCCTTTTATACGTCAACCGATCCTTATACGTACATACATACATACACACAACCATAGGAACGCATGCACGCAAATCCTACCATATGAGCACCTTCAAGAGACTGAGTCGGCACATTACTTTGAGATTGATGAAGTCGCCCACCGAACGTGCATCGCTGCAATGCCTGAAATTAATCCGAAAAAAAATACAAGCACCGATGTCAAGTCTTAGACTTGAACTCTGGTGGGCCGGGGATATCACTGTCTTCTGGTGGGCCGGGGATATCACTGTCTTCCTAACTATTCAACCACAGGTTGGTTTGCCTACCGTCAATCTTTTTGGTTAATATAAAATTGTCTATGCGTTGCGACGAGAGAAACAAAACCTCGCACGTGACCATGTAATTAGTGAACGCACGCTATGATGCAAATGCTAGTATTGATGAACCATGGTTGGCCCAATCTTGAAATTGGGCCCCAGCAAGAATGATGAGTTGATTTAAAATAGTCCTTTCATAGTGCATCTGGTCGATATGAATCGTCCATCGAAACGGATTCGACGGTTCAGGTACAATGCAATACGCTGACGTCACATGCATTATAACCGAGCCTGAGGGGCAATTTCAGAAGGAAAAAAATTGAACTGATTAGGTTTTCCCTCTCAAATATTTCGAAGGTGTTCTTGGTACAAATTTTAGAGATATTTTCGGTACGATTTTTATCCAGTTCGTTCCTGTCACTGCTTCGTCGCTAGGGTTTCATCCCTTGTCGGCGGTAGGGTTTCATCCCTCGCCGGCAGGATCGAGCCGTGCGTCGCGCNTCTTACCTACTAATAAAGCACCGACTGCTTCTGGTCGTACGTCGCTGGTGTTTTTGCGAAAAAACCCCTCTATTTCTTTCAAATCAACCCGCAGTACCTGTTTAAGTGGTACTCTAGAAAAACGATTCAATTTTGCGTAAAACCCCCTATAGTTTGGACTATTCGACGCGCGGTCCAAGCAGTTTAAAAAATAAAGCACAACCACACACAGAGCACACAGGCTCGCCTCCTCTCCCTCTCGCCCATGAAGTCATCGCCGCCGCCGCCGTCGCCCATGCCGGCTGCTTCCGGCGCCTCCGACGCAGCGCGGCACGCCCCAAGCTTCCCACGGTCCGCGCCTCCCTCCCCTCCATCCAGACTCTCTGCTCCCGGCCTCTACAACCCGCTCGCAACCACACACCCATGGCTAGGGTTTCGGGCATGGCTTCGCCGGCGCGTCTCCGGTGGTCCCAGGTTCGTCCTTCCTTCCTTCTTGGCCGAGATTTGCCGCCCCTACACCTCACCTTCTCTTCATATACTCTGCTGGAGATGCAGTTGGGGAACGCCATGGGAGTTCCCCATCCACCACGGTCGCCGCCGTCAAGGGATTCTTCAAGGAGATGTCAAGGACGCCATGGACATGCAGCTCCTCAAGGTTTTATCCCTCCTTTCCTCTGATATCAAGTTCTAACAGTACATTAATCCAAGCAACTGTTTTCAGATCAATTAAGGAATCAATCTCATGATGGTTGATGCTTGATGCAGCGGAGGATTGGGCCTCGCATTATTTATTCCAGAATTGGGTGTGGGTACTCTCTAAACTGAATTGAGTGAGCTAAATCTGTGTATCAAAATTGTAGTCTGTAGCTTTATGTGTTACGTCTTAAAAGATTGACCTTGAAGATTGCTTTTGGGAGTAGTTTTAGTTGGTAGATGTTTCAGGCTCCAAATACGCACATATTATGTGCTTAATGTGTGGCATAAACATGATCAGTTTTATGCTTAGAAACCAAATCACTGTCCACCCATTTTATTTCTTCATGAGTATTTTGTGTTGAAATCAGATCACCGTTCACCTGTTCTCGTACTGTTGTCTTTAATTTATTTTGCCGATTCTCAATAAAATGCTCAGTTCAGGATGTGATTTTCAGTTTTAGGCATTTGATACTTTTGGCACTGAGCAAAAAAATAATTTCCTCTGAGCGTGTACCTTCAAATGAAAAGTTCTGACTATGATTTCGCATGCGACCACACCGCCGTCGGTCGCTCTGCCTACCGAGTGCCACCCCGCCGCCTCCCCCACTCCCCCCACCTGGGACCTCACCGCCCGCTCTATCTAATATATTTTCCAGTTTTCTTATAGTCGCCAATACAAATGTCCTCTTGAGTGTCAAAAAGCAGCAGTGATAATGAAAAAAGAGTATGGGTTCGTTGCTACATTGTAGTAGTTATGTACATCTCAAAGTTTCAGCCCAGGATTTTTATTTTGACTGATGTGAGTATTTCTTAGCCAGTCTTCATCTTCCAGCTTTGACTGAAAATAGCTCTCCTGAAAACTGTTGGCAATACTCACAATGTGGTCTACAAAGAAACATTTGATAACTTACCGGCGGGCAGAAAATATATCATGTTAGTACCATTCGTAAGCAAACATGTACCTTATTTCTGCTTAGATGTTCTCTGTTTCTTATTTCATAAGTGTTTTGCATTCCCTATAGAAGCTGACCGGCCAAATTTATGTTTACTACACTAGCATAGTCTCTCAAGTACTGCACTCCTGCAGGCCACCCAACCCATATTTAAAATCGGGTACTTTTAGTTCTGACTGCAGTCATATAGATATTCATGTATAAAAATTGTTTGCCTTTTGTTCTGGTTAAATCCAGTGATGGTGCTCTAGGTGATCATGCTTCTTAGCCGCTATTAGCGGGCGAAGGCGTAGCGTGTACAAGTATATCTTTCCACATAGAACATAATTCATCTACACAAGCCTTCAGAACAGGGTAGATTTCCTAGAAGGCGACACCCAATAGGTCATTTTTGTACCCAGGTTTCCTTGCAAACATAGAATTATCAAATTCTACTACAGTTTATATTTGATGCATGAAATTGACCTCTTAGCAATCACCGGTTCAACAATCTTTGTATTATATGCAACCATCAGGCTTATGCATATAATCGTTCAGGTCCTGATTTTTTAAATTAAATATTCTTAATGTTGAGCATTTTTTTGTTACGGATTCAGTTCATTATTCAGGATCACAAGAGTCCAATTCTTATATGGTTCAGGAAGCACCAATGATAATACGAGTTAGACGGCTATACAACTCGACTTATCTACTGAAACAAGATGCTTAGCGGATCAACAAGATGCTTACAGATATAGAACAGTAGGAGGATGAGGTGTGGGTATAACATGGCAAATGATAGACCCGGTGAAGAAGGAATGACAGTTGTGCAGAGGGTTAAGGGGTGTGGTTACAACGTGACAATAAGAGAAAGACCCGGTAAAGAAAGATTGAACGTTGTGTGGCTTTCCATGTATGAATACTACTGGCAGTGTTACAGTGTGCTGATATGTGCTTTGTAAACAGCAGGCCAAGTGGTCCATTAGAAAAGGGCTGGATAGATTATCAAACAATGAGGGAAGCGAGGAAGAGCTCGGGACGACGGCGTAATGATTAGCCGTCTTCAAGTAGAAGATCCGGACAACCATAAGGGCGTGCGATTTTTTTCCAATGCAATGCATGGGCGCCACGACCGACCTCAACCTTCGGATTTTACAGTACTGTAGTATTCATAGAAGTCTGCTTTTTTGTTTGTATTCGTAGTAAATTATAATTAATTGATGACTAACCTGATGAAGGATTTACTGTCCTATAGCTTCTATAATTTACCGCACTATAATTATTTTTTGATTGTTTGAATTTACAGTGAACTTATGTTTGAATTTACACTACCCTGTTTTTAGTTTTACAATCCTATAACTTCTGTATTTTATAGTAGTAGCCTAAAGGTTGTGATTTTTGTATTTTACACTATACAGTTACCTGAATTTACAGTGCTACATTTTTTACTGGAAGAACTATTTGAAGGAGATTGTGAGAGTACTGACCTACAGTTTGTCTTCTTGGTGTGACTGTAGTTTCCTGATTGTGTAGCTATTCTGTTCCCTTCTTCCTCCATCCTCTTTCTCGTTCTTATCTGATCATAAAGCACACATTGTTACTGGTTGTTTCTCCTTATTTTTACTGAAGTTCCAGTAGCTTTGTTGTGATCTGGTTGTTACTGACTGGAATTTTAGTAAAATGAACACTGTAAAATTCATCAAAGCTGAATATGTGATACACTTTAAAAGTTACTCTTTATTCGTAGTGAGATGACTGTAAATTTCAACTAAAGCCACTGTATTTAAAGCTTCATGATGATGAAATGTTTAGTATGTGATTAGTTCATCTTGTGTTGATCATTGTACAGCAGGTTGATGACGACTTTACAGCAGCCTAATTATGAATTTATACTATGTTTGTGTTCAGGAGTTTCTTCCACAAGTATCAATTTCAGATCCTTGAGATGAGAATTTCAGTTTTTCTTCCAATAGTATTGTGAAGAAAACAAAATTGTCAATAACCTGGAGAAGGTCGTGAGAGTACTGACCTGGCAGTGTTGCTTTTTGGGCCCTTTCATTGCTTGCTCATGGATCATAGAGCGCATAGGTCATACATACACGTGCCATGTTTGTAGTGCCTGAAAAAATTGGTTGAATGCCCCTTTATTTTCAGTCAAGTTTTTTTTTCAGTTGGTGTCAGATTTTTACTGGTTGGTATATTTGATTGAAGGCCAATTCAATTTCAGTCGATTGTAATATAGACACTCCCTTTTTTTTTAAAACCAAAGTGTTCTCTATGGGGGAAGCCTATACGGCGCTACCGCGCGCACTACCCCTTGCGCGCTGGGTGTTCTCATGCGCAAGCCCTTTTTTTGTTTTTTTATTCGTATTTTCTTTTCCTTTCTTTTTTCCTTTCATTTTATTTTGTGTTCCTTTTTCTTTCTTCTTTTCTCATCTTTACATTTTCACTTTTTTTGTGAAATTTCTTTTCAAATTCGCGAAGATTTTTTTGTTCATTGAATTTCAAAAAATGCTCATCGATATAAAAAAGGGGTTCATCGAATTCAATTTTTTCACCGGATTTAAAAAATGTTCATCAAAATTTGTTCACCGACCTAAAAAAATATTCATTAAATTAAAATTGTGTTCATCATTTTCAGAAAAAGTTCAAAAATTCATTTTTTACCGAATTAAAAGTGGTTATTCAAGTTTAAAAAACGTTCATCATTATTAAAGAATGCTTATAATTTTTTCCAAAAAAAAATTGTTCATGAAAATAAAAATTGTTTACATTTTTTGAAATCATGGACGTTTTTTGAATTCAAGAAATGTTTTTGAGAAGTCAAAACGAACAATGTTTTTGCAATTTTAGAACCTTTTTGTAATCGCAAATTATTTTAACATAAAATAAAACAAAAACAGAAAATAAAAATGAAAAGCACAACAAACTTATATATCTAAAAATACCCAACATAGTAAAAATCGTTTTATAATAAGCACACAGTTATATATATTCACACTTTTTAAAAACTGGTCAAAATTCCCAAAAGTTGTTACATTTAAAAAATGCATTTAGAAATGTTCAGAAAAATGCTATTTTTTTAATAAATCATTTTGTTTTATTAAAAAATTCATTCTTTTCCGAAATGAAAAGAAAAAGATTTAGAGACTATTCCATGAATTATTCTTCAGTCAGGCGAAGAATGTCGAGGTGGCTTCTTGACGACCAATATTCAGTCGAGAAACAATAATCATGTTTATTAGAACTGAATATAAGAAATGGTGCGTAATGGTAAAGAACTTCAGGACTTCATGGAGTCCAAGGTTTGCTGGTGCGACGTTCGGTGAACAAAGTTGCCCATGTTTTATTTTCGAGCCTACCAGCGTGATAATTTCAATAAGTCATAGTGATTCCAACTCAAAAAAAAAAAACAAATTGCATCTAATGACACATCGAGTAGATTTTGCAAGATTCCATGCCCGTTGCAACGCACGGGCATTTGTACTAGTTTATCCTAATTATGCCAATTCACATAGTAGTATTGAGACTTGAGATCGGTAAGGACGCTGCATAATTAAGTAAGCACACTACACGCAGACACAGAAGCTAGGAGACGGACATATGAATCTCTAGGAGTTTTTCTCAATTGTCGAAGGCCTAAGGCAAAGGGCACCCCATGTAAGTGTGTCATTGTTAACGTGCCATGTATTGTACTGTTGTCATTGTACCGTTGTAGATCTTGTACCTGACTCCTACTTTCTAGGATCTTAACCTCCACGACTAGCTCATGGCCTGCGTGCCTGATATTGTGGAAGGCCCCGGCTATATGTAACCTCTCTCAATGAGTAATACAGTGTGCAGCGCAATATTCATCCTCTTTCTTGGTATCAGTCGCCATGGCTTTCGAGGACATCTTCGGCGAGCCCCCTGCCACTCCGGCCGCTCCCGTCTCCTCCTCTCCGACCTTCACTCCGGGGACCTCTCCTCCCTTCTCCTCGACCACCATGCCCGGTGCAACCTCTGCTCTCGCCACCACGGCCATCTTTCCCGTGCCATCTCCTCCTGATCTTCTTCTTCACAACTTCCACAACAACCACATCTCAAACCATATCAAGTTCAAGCTCGACCCTGCTGAGAACAACTACATCAAGTGACGCACCTTCTTCACCTGTCTTCTTATGCAGTACCGTGTCCAGGATCACATCGAGCGCCGTCCTCCTCCTCACCCCGACGCCGCCTGGCTTGCCGTGGTCAACGGCTGGTCCTCTGGATCCTCTTCACCCTCGCGGATTCCATCCTCGAGCTGATCATGGGGGCGCCGTCGACGCCTACACCGCCTGGCAGCGCATCCGGGACTACTTCCTGGCCAACCAGGGCGCCCAGTACCTCCACCTCACGCGCCAGTACCGGAACTTGAAGCAGGGCGAACTCTCCGTCTCCGACTATGCTTGCCGTCTCAAGTCCCTCGCCGATGGCCTCACTGACACCGGTAACCCTGTCTCCGATCCAGATCTCACCATGCAGTTCCTTCATGGCCTCGACGCTCGCTTCGACACCATCCACACCATCTTGGGGGACACAGTGCCTCTTCCCCCGTTCGGCGTTGCGCGCTCCCGCGTGTATCTCGCGGAGTACAACATCAACCATCTCCAACGACCGCGGCGACCTCAGTGACCGCGGTGATCGTGGTGATCGCGGCCCCGGTGGCAACATCGGCAACGGCGGCAACGGTGGCAACGGTGGCCCCCACTCCGGTGGCAACGACAACGGCCCCGCCCCCGGCGGCCACGGCACCAACGGGTCCCGCTCTAGAGGTGGCGATCATGGGCGCGGCGGTGGTCGCGGGCGCGGCCGCTCTGACTCGTCCGGTCGGGGATACTACTCCAACACCGCCGCCCCGCCGCCCTGGACTGGCTATTTTGTCCCGTTCGGCATGGCTCTACCTCAACCTCGCCCCGGATGGACTCCGCCAAACACCGCTGGCGTGCTGGGCCGCGGCCTGGTCTGCATTCCCAGGCGTATCCTCTGATGCTGTCGGGGCCTGCGTCGTCCCCCGCCCCGCAGCCGTACTCCTACGGCTCTCCTGCTTGGGATCACGCTGCACTCCTCAGCCACGCCTACAGCCAGCAGGGCATCCCTGCGCACGGGGCTGACTGGATCCTCGACTCCGGCGCCGCCACACACATCACCAACAATCCTGGTAACCTCTCCACGTTTCGCTCTTTACCTCAGCATTTTTCCTCGAGCATCATCGTTGGCAATGGTCACCGTCTCCCTATCATCGGCACGGGTTCCACCACACTTGCCCCCACCAATCTTTCTCTTAACGATGTTGTCGTTTGTCCTAACATTGTCAAAGATCTTATTTCCGTTCGCAAATTGTCTCGTGATAATAATGTTGAGGTCGCATTTAACCCCTCTTGCTTTTCTGTGAAGACTCTTCCCACCAAGACTCCGCTCATGACGTCCAGTAGCTCCGGCCCGCTCTACCCCTTCTATGGCACCAACACCACCGGCAGCTCCGCCTTCCTTACCACAACCGGCGACTTGTGGCACCGGCGCCTTGGGCACCCCGGCAAAGCAACACTAGCTTCCTTTTCTCATTTTTTACCAGATTGTAATAAAAGTGTTCACTCCCCTTGTACCTCGTGCCTACTAGGGCGCCAACCTCGCTTAGCATTTCCCCCTTGCAATAAGTGTACTACTGCACCATTTCAGCTCATTCATTGTGACCTTTGGACGTCCCCAGTTGTAAGCTTTTCGGGCTATGCTTATTATCTCATTATACTAGACGACTTTACTCACTACTCATGGTCTTTTCCTCTCCGTCACTAATCCGAAAGGTCCCCCACCCTCCAACGCTTCTTCTCCTACATCTCTACCCAATTTCACACGATTATTCAATTCATGCAATGTGACAATGGCGGCGAGTTCATCAACACTTCTCTTCGTACTTTCTTCTTGACCCACGGCATCGTCTACCGTCTCTCCTGTCCTCATACTTCCCCACAGAACGGCAAGGCAGAACGTATGCTTCGCACCATGAACGACATTGTCCGCACCCTTCTTCTCCAAGCCATTCTTCCGCCACCGTTTTGGGTCAAGGCTTTACACACCGCCACCTATGTCCTCAGTCGTCGTCCATCCGTCAAAACTGCACCTCACACCCCTTCTTTCACCTTACCGGTGTTCCCCCTACCTACGATCATCTACGTGTCTTTGGTTGCTTGTGTTTTCCAAACCTCTATGCCACTAGCCCACACAAGATCGCCCCACGCTCCACACGGTGTGTCTTCCTTGGTTACCTCTTAGAACACAAAGGTTATCGTTGTTTCGATCTCCTGACGCGCAAAGTAATTGTCTCTCGTCACGTCGTTTTTGATGAATCGATTTTTTCTTATACCTCACCTCATTCACCAGCCACACCGGCCACGGACAATCCCGCCCCTCTCCCACGCCCGCATGCATTCTCCTCCGGGATCCCCGCCCAGCCTACCTCGGACGCAAACCTGCCTCCCGCATCCACCTCGTGCGCCGCTCCACCAACCCCTGCCTCCCACGCCTCTCCCTGCCAGCCCAATACCCCGACCGCTTCCCCCCCGGACCCACTTCCACCCACGCCGCCTCCCCCGACTCGCCCGCCCCATATTCCCCTGCCACCCGATCTCTGGATCGCCCCCCGCTCCCCCTGCGTCTGACCCGGACCCCACCGCATCTACCTCGCACCGCGCGCCCGCCACTCCCTCTCCTCCACGTCACCCCGTACTCCCCGTTCCCCCACTAGTCAATTCACATAAAATGATGACTCTGTTGGAAATATGCCCTAGAGGCAATAATAAAACGGTTATTATTATATTTCCTTGTTCATGATAATTGTCTATTGTTCATGCTATAATTGTATTGACCGAAAACCGTAATACATGTGTGAATACATAGACCACAACATGTCCCTAGTGAGCCTCTAGTTGACTAGCTCGTTGATCAATAGATGGTCGGGTTTCCTGACTATGGACACTGGATGTCATTGATAACGGGATCACATCATTAGGAGAATGATGTGATGGACAAGACCCAATCCTAAGCATAGCACAAGATCGTGTAGTTCGTTTGCTAAAAGTTTTTCTAATGTCAAGTACCATTTCCTTAGACCATGAGATTGTGCAACTCCCGGATACCGTAGGAATGCTTTGGTTGTACCAAACGTCACAACATATCTGGGTGGCTATAAAGGTATACTACAGGTATCTCCGAAAGTGTCTGTTGGGTTGGCACGAATCGAGACTGGGATTTGTCACTCCGTATGACAGAGAGGTATCTCTGGGCCCACTCGATAATGCATCATCATAATGAGCTCAATGTGACTAAGTAGTTAGTCATAGGATCATGCATTATGGAACGAGTAAAGTGACTTGCCAGTAACAAGATTGAACGAGGTATTGGGATACCGACGATCGAATCTCGGGCAAGTAAGTACCGATTGACAAAGGGAATTGTATACGGGATTGTTTGAATCCCCGACATCGTGGTTCATCTGATGAGATCATCGTGGAACATGTGGGAGCCAACATGGGTATCCAGATCCCGCTGTTGGTTATTG